>JAGFMF010011608.1:2142718-2280606 GCA_019455555.1 Galemys pyrenaicus | reverse complement strand
CAGGGGAGGGGAGGGCAGGGGAGGGGAGGGCAGGGGAGGGGAGGGCAGGGGAGGGCAGGGTGTGGGGTTACTTTTCCACAGGCCCAAACCATTCTCTATGGTCATGTTAACCAGCAGTGGTAAGCCTGAATTGAGGAAATCTAGTAATTGCATATGCAAATCTGTTTGATGTTGCTAATTACCAGTACCTCAATGGGAGTGATCAGCATACGAATGGTAGCAGGGGATATTATCTACAGTAGGGTCAAGCTGTCTGAGGAAAGGATAACTATGTCCTCAGGTATTTTCTGACTATTGTTAAGATGCATACTAATGTCCAAAATGTGTTTTGAATTGAGAAATTATAGCATTCTCCTCTTTTAGTACTTCAATAAAAGTGCCTTGATTCTCTTTGTAAAACTGAAACAGGCAGAGAGTTTCAAAGAAACTTCAAAGAGCATGAATGACGGAAAAAGGAGTAAACACATACAGAAGGAAAGGCTTCAGTGTCTCCCACAGCTAGTGCCACTCCGACAACCGCGGGCCGGGCTGTGGCTCCGTAGGCCTGGCCTTGCTGCCTCCCCCTGCACTCCTCCCTTCAACCTGAGGCTCCCTTCCGCGCCTCTTGTCGGGGATGGAGCACCTCCACCTTCTGAGGTTCACACACTTCGAGGAAGCACCCACACTCCCAGGGGTCTTTTCTCTGGTTCCCCCCAAAGCTGACGGGCTGGGAAGGGTCGGGCCACCCTACCGGAGCAGCAGCAGCAGTGCCGAGGGCGCTGCTGGAGGAGCAAGTAAGATGCGGCCTGTGCGCCCAGAGCAGGAGCCTGGAACAACACAGGCAGTCGGGGCTCTTCCCGCTGGCAGCCCTGGCACGGGAAGACGAGACGCCATGAGCACCCCCACGGAAAAGCAGAGCGTCTTTGCGCTTCGACCCAGAATGTCCACTCCCTGGAGATGGCACATCGATCAGTGCTTAAGAGCTGCTAATCTGGGCACGATTTTTTTAAATTGATAATAAAAGTATAAGGCGCAGTTGGGGAGGAATTTTGATAAAAGGTGCTAATCTGGACCTCAGATACACACAGGATTCTTAAAGTCCAGTAAGAGGGCAATGAACAACCCAATTAAATGGACAAACAACGTGGAAGGGTACTTCACCAGAGAAGACGCAGAGAGAGGTGGCAGGCAGACGAGCAGGTTCTAGACAGAGGCGACAGAGGAGCCACTGCGCCCGCCAGAATGGCAAAGCCCAGGGCGCGGCCCCCCAATGCCGGGAGGGAGTGGCGCCACAGGGACGCTCGCGTGGCTGGTGGCAAGCAAAGGGCACGGCACCGGGAGGGCAGCTTACAAGTTTTTTGCGAGGTTGAACATATGCTCTCCATGTGAATCAGCAACTGTGCTCCCTGGTGTTTACCCAAAGGCGCTGAAACAAGTGTGCACACAGAGCCCTTACACAGATGCCCGGAGAAACTTCCTCCGTAAGCATCCAGCCCTAGACGCACCCAAGATGCCCTTAACAGGTAGATGTGTTCCATCCAGAAAACGGAGTTATTCACCGGCAGGATACAGAGTAGCAGGCGCCGTAGGACACGGAGTGACCGAAAACGCAGACCGCAATGTGAAGGGCCAGTCCAAAAGGTCTGCACTCCGTACAATCAGCTAGACAGTGTTTCGGGAAGGGTGAATGGCCTCTGTGGGCCACGCCCCTGGATAGGTGGCATTACGCGTTCACTCAAACCCACATAATCGTACAAAGGGTGACTCTCATGTAGACTATGGACTTGAGTTAATAATCAGTTTCCAACCTGTCAATCATTAAATATAGCACACCAATGCAAGATAAAAATGGGAAAACTAGATATATCTAGGGTGACAGGTGAAGAGGGGATTTAGGTCAATTCTTCTACAAAACCCAAACCAACCTAAAAGTAAAATAATTGGGCCTCCCTGGTGGCACAAGGGGTTGAGGGCCACACTGTGAAGCATCTGCTGCACAGCAGCACGAGTTCAATCCCCGGCCAGGGAGGGGACCCACATGGCGCAGCAGACCTCTCCTGCCTCGCCCGCTGCTCCCTTCAGCAGTGTGTTTCAGTTGATCTGCCTGTTCTGCTCCCCATTCTCTCTGAATCCTCCCACCTCCACACCTTTGGCCTGTACCCCAGCTCTGGTATGCATGATTAAGTAAAATCTTTTAAAAAATTTTAAATAACTATAGTATATGAAAACAGAAAATAAGGGCTAAGAAAAAAAGTAAAATTATTAACTTTTTAAAAAAGTAACCAATTACAAAGATGAAGTTATACTGATGCTTTATATCTAAAATATTTGTGTATTTGTTAGACATTTTCATATTTAAAAAATATGGCATTTGTCTAGTGATTTTAAGCTGAAAATTACACAGAACTTTGGAGACTTGGATTATGAAAAATTAATTTTGCTTATTTATATTTATCTTGTGATACTTGTCTTAAAAATCATGGGCATATTAATATTGTAAATTTATTCTGTCAAATATTTAGAGTGCTTAAAAATGACTTTGGATCTATCAGATTTTAAAAATGTATACATTCAATGAAATTCATAACTGATAATGTGAATTTAATGTCTTCAAGCTGATTTACAAGAGCACAATTGTTTAGTAACATGATCTTAACAAGTTTATTAAGTTGAACTTAAAGACTCAAGAAAAACGAAACTAAGGAATTTCAATTTGTATAAATTATTATAAAGCATAATTAATCATAGAAAATGCTATAAAAATGATACTCTTGGGCACTATAAGAACTTAGGTCATCAGTTGCATGAATAAGATTTAAACAGATTACATAAGTTACAGTCTCCCTTATGCTAATGTAAATTTTGAATTTCTAAGAGTTATTGTCACGTTCAGTGTTTACTTAACTATCTGTCCATGGAAAACATCTGACTTGGACACCATTAGTAATATTATGATCTATTACAAATGCTTTTTGGAAATATGGGATTTTAGCAATAAATTCAAATAGAACAAAGGCTCTCATTAATAGGGAAAACAGATGAGAGACAAAAATATCCAAATGTGCTTTCTAACAGATACGTTTAAAGTAACCTAAACAGAAAAAAGGCAAACATGATAAATGTAAAAAGTGAAAACTGGATGAAATTCAAAATGAAAAAAATAAAATTTTTAAATTTTCACTGAAAGCACTAGTATGGCAAAGTAACATTTATGTTAATGATCTAATGTAGATAATTGCATCAAATGATGTTAACTTATCACAATGATGTTAACTGAGCACAAGATGAAACTGGTCAAAACATAAGTATATATGTAAAATT
Source organism: Galemys pyrenaicus (assembly GCA_019455555.1). Lineage (NCBI taxonomy): Eukaryota > Metazoa > Chordata > Mammalia > Eulipotyphla > Talpidae > Galemys > Galemys pyrenaicus. Next base: position 2,277,306 of record JAGFMF010011608.1, on the reverse strand, counting down.
TCCCTGTAAATAAAATTTTGACTTTTTATGTGCATTTCCAGATTGCTTATTTTATAAGCTTCCAGCAGGTTAGGAAAGATATGAGAATTCAGAAAACAGGAAAATTAGGAACTAACCAGGGATATCCATTATGCAGGATACATGGAAAACTAATGATACAATAAATAAAATTTATTTAATTGCTTCATATATTATACTTTGACTCTCACAAAGAACACACTTTCAATTCCCATGGAATCTATAAAACTTATTATACATTAGACCAGAACGAATTTCTTTCAAATTCTCAGAAACAGATATTGCACAAGCTACATTCTCTATCCACAGTGAAATAAAATTAGGAAATAATGGGAAGAGTTAAAAGAAAAAAAAAAAAGAAAACACTTTTTTCAGTTGGAAATTTAATAGTATCCTCCTAAATAAGTCCAATATCATTAAGAAAATATAAAAACGTCAACTGCAGACTGGGTAGATATTGTATCTGTACTACAAGTTACCGGAGACAGTCCAAGAGGGAGAGATGTAGCCTTAAATGCTCTTGGTATTAATCAAGAAAGAATGAAAACAAATTGAATATTCAACTCAAGAAATTAGTTAAAGCACCCCACCCTACTGCGCCAAGCTTAAGAAACTCATGAGGAAATAATAAAAAGAGCAGAAGCTAACGGACAAGAAAACAGAAATATGGCAGAGTTATAATTGTTTTAAAGCTGGTTCTTTGAAAAGACCTATGAGACAAACAAGCCTCTGCGTGGCTAGCATGTGAAAGGCAGGTCTACAGGCCTAGCCTCAGACGTGATGACGGCTGTGTGACCAGAGGTGGAGAGCTTCTTTTAAGAATGTTTTAAAATATATAATTATGCTGTAAACTATGAACTTGGAGACTGTCCTTAATGTTCTCAGCAATACACAAGTGAGAGCGGGCTGCCTGAACCATCTCCTAAAGGGAAATGATGTTTTTCTGACAGAACCACCTCTACTATTTACGTCTGATGACTGCCTCTTTTCTGTTTGGTCTAGTGTCTTCTCTGGAAGTATCAAATTTCAATTTGCATCTTTTTTAAAACTCACTGATGCTGACTCATGTATTATCGGTTAAATCGTGTACGGTCCCAGCACACACTACCTTATGGATTCAACCCTGAGGCTCCGCCACTCACCTCCCTAACCCCCACCCCACTGCCTGAGCCTTCGCCCCCATTCTGAGGCTTGGTTTTCTGCTCTCCCCTGAGGCCAGGTGAGGGACCCCAGACCACCCCCCGGCATCGTCAGGAGCCGAGGCAGTGATGTACTTCACTGAAGGATGGTCTCAGATCAAGACACGGGCAGGATGTGTGTTCAGCATTCTCAAGCTAACTTACATTTCAGTGAGAAGGCTCTGCCATCTTTCTTCCTCTCCCCATCACCTAGTTGTCTGGTACTGAATTTTTGAAAAAATAGTGTTCCCAGAGATCTCATTCCCTCCTCGCTCTCAGCCCACGACGTGCATGTGATGCCACTGATGTCACTGGCAGTTTCTCTTCTTTCTGGCCAGTGTTTGCTTAGACTTACCATTTGTGTGTGTATTTTAAAAAGAAAAACAAAGTGTCTGGAGATAAGGACTATAGACAGAAGCAGCAGGATCCCTCCCCAGGTAAGGGGCCTCCCCTAGGCCTTTCGTTCTACTGGGGTGGAGGGCGAAGGTCTCCATCCCCGTGGCCTCCAGGAGGAATGTCTGATACACCATGCGCACGGGGCGCACTGATCTCGTCCTGGTCCTGTCTGCCAACGTGGGCATGGCAGCTACGTCCTGGTCTCCTCATCTTCGTGGTTATTAGTTGTGTGTGAGAGAGAGACACACAGAGAAAACCTGCTGCCAGCAAATTTCTAGCACAGAGCATATTATTGCCCACAGTTGCCATGCTGTCAGTGGAGTGCAAAAACTTATTCATTCTGCAGGACAAAAATGCTGAACCCTTTGCCAACACCGCCCCACATTCCCTCACTCCCCACCCCTGGAAACCATGTCCTCTCTCTGCTTCTATGATTTTTCTTTTTTAGATTCTACATAGAAATGAGATCATGCAGCAATTTTCTTTCTGTGTCTGGAATATTTCACCTAGAAAATTTCTATATTTTTTTGTGACTTTATAGTATTTTACAGGGAATTGAAGGATGATACATCTGTGACTGTAGTGCTGAGACAATTTTAAATTATATACACTGTCAGGTAATGAGATGATACCTGGAAGTTTTTTAGCTTCAAGACTTTCATCTCAGAGTAAAAATTCTCCTCCCTCCAATGCCTTGGCCACATCATTTCTTTAAAATGGGATAATGAGAAGTTTATCTATGATGTACTTCTTCACATGAGGAGAAAAAGCCTCTTTGTTCTGCTTACTCTTCAAGACAGTGACAAAACAACCCTAGCAGGTAATCTGTAAACAGCCCCATACAACATGAAGTTCATTAGAAAAACAACTGCCAACTGACATTGCCGTGTTTCCTGTGATTAAGACTAGTTAACACTCTGTCCAGGGAAACGTCCTTCATGTACTTTTTGTACTAAATTATCCATTATTTTTCATTATCTTCCAGTCTTTAAAAAAGAGAGCCCTACTCTACCAAATTCCAGTGTCACTTAGTGTAATTTACCTCTTTCTTACATGTGGTACTCACTTGATTTTAGGATATGTAACAGATTTTCTCTTGGGAAAATAAAATTAATTGAAGTCAATTGAAACAAATGATACAGCTCTTGAAAATGCATGACATCTGCTATCCTTTTTGGTCAAAAGTCCTCTCTCTCCATCCTTTTTTAGCATCTAACTATTTTCTCACTAAACAGAGAGAGGCTAAGAAAACAAAAGAATGTAATTCCTTGGCCACTTTGGTCATTTCATTGAAATTCAAACGAAAACCATGTGTCCGAAGGCTCTTGACATTAAGGCAGGTGCAAGACAAAGCAAAGGGGAAAGTGACCTTTTCTGGAATCGGTGGGTCCCTCTCTCCTGCTTGCTGAACTTTGAGCACTCTTCTGCTTGGGTCTACCAAGCATCTTCCCAACTCCAGTAGTTGGATTGCTCGCTAATTGCAAAGGGATGTTTCTGTGGCCGCCCGGGTTTGCAGTCATGGCGCAGACGGCCCAGCATGGGGCAGAACCATGGCACAGCAGCGTGAGGACCCCGGCTCCAGCACCAGACCCAGAATCAAATTGGGGTTTTGGCTTTTTCTTTCTTTTTTTTTTTTTCAAGAAAATGCCAGAGATAACTGGTGTTGATAGCTCCTCGCATGGCCCAAAGAAGGTCTTGGTTGCATATGTTGCACATATTTCTAAGTAGTTGTGAAGCAAAGTATTTTGTTTATAAAGATCCCTGCACATATGGTCGACAACTGGGTTTCCTACAGAGGAGCCATCAGTGTAAACAATCACTGAAATAATGAAATTGGCTATTTTGGTCCTCTGGGCTGCTTTGTGAATCAGAACAGCAATTAATCATTTCCACCATTCTCATTAAGAAAAATGTACTAAAATATGAACTTTTAAGATATGCACTCTGTCCCACTAGTCCTCGGCACGGCTTAACTTACACTGTGGAAAACAGCACTTAAAGATGCAGCACATGGAGGGCCTGGAGCTGAGCTGGGCCCTCACTGGAGAGATGATGCAGGTGGTTTTTCAGGGACTGCACTTCGCACACAGGATGATTTCGCTTCTGGGCTATCGAGTCCAGAAAGGAAGACCAAGGAAACACGACCACAGACCGACACACGAGGGAGAGCCAGAGGCGGCAGACGCAACCAAAAACAGCAGAAGGAGGGAAACGTCTTCTAAAATGAAGAGAGAGAACTGGAGGGGAAACGTGGTTAAAGGGAGACTGAGTGCATGAGCATTATTTCCTGAAAAGACACATATCCGCAGGACGCCATCCAAAGACCTGATGGAAGGGAAAGGAGCTGGAGACAGAAATGATGGCCCGGGTGCACTGAGCGCCAGGGCATGGCTCCCAAGCTGCACAAGGAGAAACACCCAGGGACCTACGGAGAGGGCAGGCCACCTCTGGGACAGCGAGCGCAAGCGGAGCCAGATGAGGAAATGAAAGAACTGTGAGCCGAAGATTTTATACCCAGCCAAGGTGACGTTCCAGCAAAAAGACTAGAAACAGTTTTGAAAATACGAGAATGTAGAAAATGTTTTTTCTTGGTCTCTTCTTGAAGAATTTCTGAAGGATAGATTTCAGAAATGACAGCAAAACCAAGGCAGAGCGTTGAGATGAGCATTTAGCACGTTGAACTGCAGAATTCAGGCTGTGCCAGGGAGGGGCCGGCGTGGAGGGAAACCGACAGGGACACACGGCCCTGCAGGATGCTGAACTAAGGCACAAGGGCATGGTCCCTGTTGGCAGTGGTGCCTGCAGGGGCTCCTCTGAGTGGGGCGCTGCCAAAGTTGGTGTCCTCCTCCCTGCAACGTCAGTCTGTTACCTCTGCCAACTTCAGACCTGTGTCTCATCCAAATTCAACAGAGAGAAGCTACATTCCTTCTTCTAGGCCTCCGCATGGGCCACTCTGTGCCGCCTTCTCCGAGAAGTCTCCCAGCGCCCTGGCGGGGAGAGACCTGGGCAGAGGTGCAGACGCGCAGTGAGGGCCGCGCTGAGACCCACGGGCCAGACAACGTGTGGGAGGCCGGCAGTGCTCACCTGTCTTTGGAGCTGACGGGGCAGAGGCGATGCCAGCACCACCTTGACTATGCCAGCACCACCTCAACGCTGCCACGATGGTTCACCACGGTGCACATGCATCTGAGCAGGAGGAACCAGCCGTCCCCACCTGCTGCCGCGAGTCCTTCCAAGGCAGGCCCCGGGCAGCCGCGCCTCCAACCCCGCGCCTGCCCGACCCGGACTCAGTCACGGGAGTGGGGGGCACAGCCGCACTTGGAGCCCTCCTCAGCTGCGGTGTCCTTTCCGGGCCTGCCGCGGCCTCTGGCCTGACAGGAGCCTGCCTCGCTCGCTCACGGACAGGCGTTGAGAACCTCCGGAGCGCCCTCAGGATGCGAGAAGCCAGAGCAGGGAGGCAGCGATGCGCAGAGGGGCACGTACACACGCATGCGACACGAAGGAGTACGCGAGACATTACTCGGCACTAAAGTGCCTGCAGCCGGGTTAGCAAAAGCCGCGTGTGTAGAGCATGATGGAGCTGGGACATGGCATGAAAACTGAAGGCAATATAGAATAGCAGTGATTTCTTTGCCCTGTAAAGTGTAGCCACCACGTGAACTCCCGGCTCATCCTGGATTAGATACATCTTGAAAACTCCTAGGGTAACGTGTTGGGTGTTCTGTTTGGCCACAGTTTACTCCTCTTCAAACTGTCACCTTAAAATAGGTCTTTGATTCACATACATTCTGAAGTCTGCCAGTCTAGACAGCTGAAAAATTTTAAAATATTTGAACGTCTTCATAAAAGTGTGATTTGATAATCTTCAAAAAGGCTTCCGGTTATTCTAGTCCTGTGATTCCTTTAAACCAGTTGGAACTGCAAATGAGAAATTCAGTGGCTTAGCGTCGCCACAACCCTCCATCCAGCCTGTGAGCAGGAACCCCGCTCTCCCCACGTCAGACAGCAGCGCCCCTTCGACCCCCGTTCAGTCTGGATGAAGACACAGTCTTCGGGTCACCAAGGGTTTGACTAGTGGGTCTGTGAGAAGCACTCGCTTGGACTTAAGGCCTCAGTAAGTACTCTGAGCAATGTCGATCCCCCCGGACACCCCACAAATGCTGACGTGTTGGGGTATCTTCATCATCTCCTTGAAAGCGGGGAGAGTTGGTGCTTCAAGATCGCAGCAAGTCTCCTGAGGACTCACAAGATGGAAACACCGGCTTTGGACTTAGGAAGTATTTCGAGCCTTGCTTTCCCCCATTTATATCAAGTTCCTTCTTGATGATGCAGTTAGTAGCTTTAGCTAGATTAGGAAGGGATGTTAGTGATGTGCCTTGGTTGCACAGAAATACGGTGATGAATGGTGGCTATGAGCTCAGAAGCCACCAGGCCAATTTTCAGGGATAAAAGAAAACCAAATTACCTAAACATTCCAACACTTTCTGCACTAAAAGATGCAATTTCACTTTGACCAGTCAGTGAGAGAGAACCCCACAAGCCATGAAGACCCCTCACGCTGGACTAAAGCCCCTCTAGGCGGGACCACAGCAGAGCCCAGCAGGGGTGTTCCCATCCAACCCAGCGATGGCTGCGCCCAGCCCATTCGGCCGGCGGGATTGGCGCCTGTAAACGAAGGCTGGAGAGCAGTGGGCTTTCCTCCTGCGTGTGGTGCCACGGTGAGAACCGGCCTGCGCCCAGGACAGAGCTAGCCCCTGGCTGCGCTGGCTCCCTGGCCTGGGAGGCCCAGTGCCAGAGGAGTGGGAGGTCAGCAGGCAGGCCAGTCCATGGCGGGAGCAGCTAGGAGACAGCGCTTTTTATTAAACCTCTGGCTTGCTAGGTGGCACTGAGTTAACTCTTTCAGTCAGACAAAGCGGCTCAAGGGAAAAGACGACTACCGTTCTCCCGGGAAGACCGAGCACCTTAAATGAACGTGAGAGAAAAGATCGTCTCAGAAAAAAATTGTGGGTCGGCTACTGGCACAGGAGGAATAAAACGAGCACAGAGCAACGAAGGCCACAGGTGACCAAGGCTCCAGACAGCAGACCCCGATGTGAAAGCCACCGTGAACTGGGTCAGTTACTCGGCCCTGTGAGTTCAGGTTTAAAAGGCACACTGACACTTTTCAGGCTGACAGGTATATGGATAAAGCATCTGTCTTGACACTTAAATTCTTCCTTGTTGGAGGGCTTCTTGGTGAATGTGAATTAGTTCTTTTGCAAAGAGAAGTGTATCAAGTTACAAATCAGAAATGATTTTTTAGAAAGTAATAATGCTACCGCTGAGCTGTACTTCAGCTTTCGATGGTGTTGGAATGAATGAAATCCAGTACGAAGACCACCCCTTCCGAGCAGTGCTGAGGAAGCAATGGCGGTCTCAGAGCTTGTTGGGGTTGCTAACATGACATCTGCATTCCACTGAATGCTGAGTTTCCTATAAATGTTAACCCTTTCAGTTACAGAAAAACAGCAAGCTCTCCAGATCAATGTGGAGGAAACCCTTTTCCCCCGATCAGAATAGTAATGTATGATTCCTTAAAACGTATTACCCTACAGCACAGTAAAATTAATATTTCAGCTCCAGAATTATGTACTACCTTTTGTCCAAAGTTTAAAAACATTTTAGGCACTAGTATGTACAACTGCAGCTAACAGACACATCCAGCAAAGCTGCAGGTTACACAATCAACACACCTAAATCAGCTGTGTTTCTACACAATAGCACGAAAAACCCAAAAACAAAACTGGGATAATAGCATGATCTACAACAGCATCCAAAAGAATAAAATAGCTAGCACTAAATTTAGCCAAAGAGCCAAACGAGTTAAATGTTGAAAACTGTAACTACTGGTGAAACTATGAAGAAATTACAGAGGACCTCAGTAAAGAGGAAAAAAATCTTATACTCATAGATTAGAAAATTTAATATGAAGTTGGCAATACAACTAAAAGTGATGTACAGATTACAATTCCAATGGACTAAAATTCCCGTGGGCTTATTCATGAAGACAGAAAGGCCATTTCTCAAGTTCACATGGAATATAGAGGGCCACAAATTGGCCAGATGATTCTGAAAAAGAACAAAGTCACAGTGTTCACATTTCCCAATTTCAAAAGTTTCCCCAAAGCTTGTGATCAAAACAGTATGGTCCTGATGTACGAGCCCATGGGTAGGCCACAGGATTATGAGTTCAGAGCACTGGTAAATCCACGCATCTATGTTCAATTCCTCTTCTGAGAAAGAATGAAAGATATTCAATAGGAGAGAACAGTCTATTCAACAAATGGTGCAGGGGAAACTGTAAGGTCACATGGAGAAGACTAAAGCTGGGTCTCTACCTCACAACATAGACAAAAATAATTCAAATCAGCTACAGACTAAAATACAAGAGCTCAAACAAAACTCTTAGAAGGAAACAGATGGATAAATCTTCATGAACTTTCATTTGGCAAGATTCTTAGATGGGACTCCAAAGTCATGAGCAACAAAAGAAAAATAAACTGGTTTTCATGAGAATAATAAAACTGTAGAGCATCACAATACATCGCCAAGGAAGTGAAGAGACAACCCATAGGATGGGAGAAAGATGTGCCAATCATACATCGGATTACAACACAAGAAAACTCTTACAGAGAACAAGTGACCATGGTGCTTGAATGTACATCTCTGCAAAGAAGACATACAAATGGCAACTAAGAAGTCAGGCAAGAGGCAAGTGAGCACGTGCGGTGGCAGCAGCCACTAGTGAAATGCCAACTCAGACCACTAGGAGACACCACTCACTGTGTCCTCGTGAAGACCAGACAGACGTCCGTCATCACAGAGACTGATACTGACAAGGGTCACACGTGGCAAGGCTGCATCTCCTCCAGGAGTACACAACGGCGTGGCTGCAGTGGGTGAGTCCGGCGGGCCCTCCATAAGCTAAGCACCGTACGGCCCAGCCATTTCCCTCCTACCTGTATGCCCCAAAGAACAGACAGGTGCTCGCATGCCCCGTGCTGGAACAGCACTAGCCACGGTAGCCGACAAGGGTCCAGATGCCCGTTAGCAGACACACCGATGAAATAATTACACATATGTGAACTAGAACCACCTTAGGCATTAAAAGGATGATGCATGCTACAATGGAAATGTGTCTCTAAAGTATTACGCTGAGTGAAGAAGTCGCATGGGCAAAGTACATTAATTGGGGCAAGCTGGCATTCCTATTCAGAATAAGCAAGTCCACAGACTTGCAGTTTGCCAGGGCCTGGGAGTGCCTGCTTCAGGAAGCGGGGTTTCATTTTGGGGCGATACAGATTTTAGAAGCTGCCAGGGATGGTGACATACAGCATTATGAATTACTAAATGCTGCTGAGCTGGTCACTTTGAAATGCTTCATTTTCTGACTTGAGACTGTCACCTCCATTTGGAAAAAAAGTAAAAAATCTTAGATTTCCCCACTGCCCAACTGCATTTCCAAACTCCTAATTTCATCGCTTTTTGATTTTTAATTTGATAAGTCTATTTCATTTAAACTCAGTGTGAGAGGACAACGCTATTATTTTCCTTTAAATTTTTATTCTGGCTTGTTTTGTGAGTTTTTATGTATTTAAATCAATTTTAATAGAAAAGTGACTTAGAATCGAACACTTCTTGTGAAAAATTAATGTACTTAAATTATTTTTATGAAGTAGAAGTAACTTTAAAAATTCACATTTTTTGCTGTGGATCTGTTTAGAAATGAATGTTCTTCTCATCTTCAGAAAACCCTATCAGGTAAATACTATATTTAGAACTTCAGCTATTGCCCACCAGAGGGCTCTCATTTTTCTTCTATTGCACTTTTTGGAAAAATAAAAGAATTGTTTAATAGATAGCTTATACAATGCTAAATCATTTGAATATATCTTCTGCATATGTAGGGAAACTCCCAGAATAGTAGCTTTAATCTTTTTCCTTTTTTAAGAACTGGGGTGCAGGCCAGAGGTGTGGGGGTGAGAAGTTCACCAGAGACAGAGTGGGGAGAAGAACAGGCAGATCTGAAATCCTCTGCGAGGGGAACAGCGGGAGGCAGGAGAGGTCTGCTGCGCCAGGTGGGTCCCCTCCCTGGCCGGGGATTGGACTCGTACTGCAGTGGCTGTGGAAGCCCCACAGTGCGGTGCTCAACCCCTTGCACCCCCAGGGAGGCCCACCTTCAAAATAAATTTAGTACAACTGAGGTGCATACAAAGCTTACTTCGTGTACATGTGATGGTTTCCTCATCTCTCGATAAAAGATTTGTAGAGTGGACTGTGATCATTTGAAAGTGAGGAAATGAAACAAAGGTTGTCTTTTAAAAAGCATGGTGCTCCAGTTCAGGATAGCTTAAACGTCTAAGTGATTTTAGACACTGGTTTCCACCATGATGAACTTAGCCCAACTATGTCTGGGAACGAGGTTGGACTCTCAGCCTCGACAAACTGAGTCTGCACACGCAAGATAACGGTGGTGCCCCTGTAAGGGGTGCTGGCTGCTAGGACAGCGCTCCCGCTCCCGCTCTTGAGAAGCTCCATCTCCAGTGGGAAACCGGCCTGTGCACGAGTCACAGTGCCCCTTGCTCTGCTGCGGGACGAAGCCCAGTCGGAAGGCCACCACTCTCAGAGAGACGGGCATCTGGGGGTGCAGTATGTGGTTTGAAGAAACCCTGACCCCGTTCCACTGCTGAGAGCCCTGAGCCGGGGAACTCGTGGAGGCTGAGACTGACCCCACCTCAGCGAGCCAGGGTGGCTTCCTAAAGCAGAAGTCAAAGGTGAGCATTTGCCAGACAAAGGGGAGGGCGGGTGGGGAGGAGTGGCTAAGCAGGTGGGAGCAGAAGACCGAAGCTCACATGGGCCTCGGAGCCTGCGGAGATCAGCGCAGGCTGGCCCTGTGGAAAGGCCTGCATGCTTGTTGTCAATGAGGTCCCCTCGCACCGTCAAGGCAGGAGCATGTCTCGGCAGTGGGTAAGCAAGCAGCAGGCTGATTCTGAAAGGCCCAGTGGCAAATGAATGGTGTGGGCGAGCAGAAGCAGGAGGACAAGAGGCAGAGATGCTCACGAAGAAACCGAAGTGCTGAGCAGACATGGGCCTCAGTGAGGCGTGGGCCAGCCTTATGTGGAAGAGGCTGCTAAAAAAACCTGTCACCCGCATTAAAGAAACACTTCCTCGGGCTCAGGACAAGCACACGTCTTTGTCTCTGTGACCGCAGACGTCTCAGCAGGAAGCTCCTCCTCAGAGCTCTTTGAGCGTGGGGTCCAGCGTGAGGTCAGCTTGAAGAACGCTCATGCGATGCTGGTTACGACACTTCCCTCAAGCAATCAAGGCGGCGGTGGTGAGCTGGGCCCAGGAGAGCCAGTGCCGCGCTGCTCCTCTGGGGTGGGAGCTAACTTTTGGGAAGGTCCTGAAATAGCCTTAGTAGACTCAGCAAAGCAAGACAAGTGAGGGGTAGGACACACAGACATCTACACATCTCTGCCCTGGCTGCAATGTTTTCTGGAGAGGAAAGGATGAGAGAGGTGTTCCAAGTGAGAAAGACGTCATTCTGTAGCTACAACAAATTTTGGGTTTTTTCTGGCCAGTCCAAAAACATCAGTGTTATTCTTCCTAAAAACGTGTGTGGAAAATTCATGAGTGTGCGTGCACAGCTTTGGGGTATCAACATGAATGTTTTCCAAGAAGAAAAATGGGTGATATGTAGACTGTAGAAAAGTTAAATTCTCTAATTATTCTGAGTGTATCTGGTTGATAGTTATTCAAGAGTCTCTACTTCCTTTATCCCTTAATGTTACTATCTCCATTAAACATCTTCAGAAAAGATCATATCTTATTATTATTAGTCATGCTAAAGTATAAAAACAGTTACATTTCAGTTGAAAAGAGCTTTTAAAACAATAGTTCTAGTACTCCAAAAGATGGAAATAAAGTTTGAGATGCTTTCCTAAGTGTGTAGATTAAACATACATATATTATCTTAAATCCCACTGAAAACAGCATTAAAATTGTGGCAAATATTTTAAAGGCTAAACGCACAAGAGTATGGCTGGGAACAGAAGAAAAACCAGGGAACGTTCCCCAGTTTGGGGACCTGATGAACTGCAACCGAGCGGCAGCGTCTGCAAAGGTGAGACAGGCTGGCATGACAGAACGGGGACCTGGTCCACAGGGTAACAGGAGGACACCCAAGCAACAAGAGCGGTCAACACCCATAAAGAAGTCAGAGCCAGACACCCTTTCACACCCAGGCCTCACAAGCCCCTGGACCCCAGCAGGTGATCCAGCAGGAGTCTGCAGTTTGCCCCCTAGGGAACGCGCAGAGGAGAGCGTCCCTGCAGGCCCGGAACAGGGGCCGTGCCCACGCAGTGCTGCAGGTCTCACCAGGTGACCACTCTGGGAGAATCTGGCCAACTGGAGAGAGGAGTTCCACTTGTGGAAATGCTCACCACAGGCGGACTGTGCTGTCCCCCCACATGAAGCTGACAGCGTCACAAGAGACCCTCCAGCATGGAGAGTTTCCAGTGAGCTTTCTTAGGTAGGCTTCCTTCCGGAACCACAAATATCCATCAGGACCTCTATGCCTGGTAGAAAATCCTCTATGTGAAGATTAGCAGAACAAAGGAAGCCAATGGGGCAAAAATTCGTAAGAATTAGGTGAGGGATAAATGGAAATAAACTTTGAGATACAACTAATGTACTACTAGAGAAAGAAATGAACAAGATTTTGCTCCCCTGGAAAGTTCTTTAAAAAAAATCAAAACATCAGAGATGAAGAAATTCTTACTGCTTGATCATGTGTGTTTATGAGCTAGAGCTACATTTATCTGTACCTATACTGCCCTCTCTCCCCAATGCGCGAGAATAAAGATGTTCAGAACCTCGTGGCTAGTACTTTCGCTGACGGGTGGAAAGGTTGGTCTTATAGGGCAGGTGACCTTTGGGGACTTAAGCATTTAGGGAATAAGGGTCTCTAGAGCTTCAAAGAAGCCTCTCGAGTTCATCCTGGGTGCCTGAGCCTGCAGGATGTTTGACCCCCGGGGCACATGTGTGCTGAAGTGGCAACCCCTTGGGTACACTGTGGGCAGCTGGTCCTCACCAAGGCCCCAGACATGTGAGTAAAACTAGTTTAGGCCATTCAGAACAGTTGCCAGCTGAAGATCACCATGTCACCTCCAATCATCTCTACGTGGAACAACCAAACACTACCATTTCCTGGTCCAGAGGTCACAGAGGTGGTAACACACCCTCAGGCATGGTGCTGGGTGTTCTGTTAGGTAGTGGTAGAGAATCCTTGTGTGGTTGGATGACAGTTAGCAAATTTCCTGGAAATTAAAAGTGATAAGAGTGAGACAACAAATCCAAAGGTCTAATATCCAAGAGGAGCTGTAAGAGCAAGTGGAAGGAAACAGATTGTTGTATAAAATCTATAAAGACATTTTCCTTCAACTGGAGAGTGTGAGCTTCCAGACTGCAAGGAGCCAATGAGGGCCCAGCACAAGAAATAAATTGAGACAAAAGGATACATCTAAGTTTCAGAAGAAAAAACACATTAACCTGAGAAGGATAGTGACCAACTGGCACCAGATTGTGTCCACAGAGACACTGGAGCAAAGCAGGTATGCTTTAAAATTCTCAGGAGAAAAACACTTCCAACTTAGAATTCTAAACCCATTCAAACTACCAACTGAATTTGATGGTAGAAGAACATACATTTCAAAAGCTCTCCAAGCATTTGGACCCCAGGTATCTTTCCTCAGGAAGCTCACAAATATGGTCCAGCCCCAAAATAATGACTCCAGTTCAGCAACAGCAATATATGAACTTCAGAAATTACAGAAGCGGGCCTCCCTGGTGGCACAGCAGGTTGAGTACCACACTGTGAAGCATCCACAGCACAGCAGCGTGAGTTCAATCCCCAGCCAGGGAGGGGACCCACATGGTGCAACAGACCTCTCCTGCCTTGCCCGCTGCTCCCCTCAGCAGTGTATTTCAGTCCATCTGCCTGTTCTGCTCTCCACTCTGTCTCTGGTGAGTCCTCTCACCTCCCGCCACTGTGGCCTGTACCCCAGTTCTTGCATTCATAAATAAATCAATCTTAAAAAACAACAAAAAAAGAAATCACAGAAGCAAGACAACTGCCTGGGGGTGGGTAGAAGTGTGGGAGCTCTGAGGCTGGCCTGAGCAACAGCCACGTGGAGTGAATGAACAAAGACGCTATGACAGAACAGAAGGAGCAAGAAAGTGCTACGTGCTGTGTGCTGAGGACTGAGCGGCTCGCTGGAACAGTTGAGAAGAATGCATATTAGCTGCACAGGAAGTTAAACAAATGGTAAAAGAAAGGAAAACAGTAAAGGAGCACCCGGAGGCTCAGCTGTGGAAACTGCTCACCCAGTCACGATGAGGCCAACACTGAACACTGGACAGTAGGAAGCTGGACTCCTGGAAGGCGAGGGAGATGCGTGTGTGAATACTAAATTCTAACCTACTTTAACAAGCATGCAGTAAGTAATAGATTTTTTTTTATTTCAAGAAGTAACAAGCAAATTCTTTAGAAATGCAGCAGCAAAGAGCAAAAGCTAATTCGAGAGGAAGAAGACTGAGCAGGAACTTACATATGCGTATGCATTAACTTAATACAATATAACAAAATGTAATTTTGCTTCTATTTCTCTATTACATGTTTTTTCACTTATCATAGATAAGTAATTTCATTTAATTCATCTTAAGATCTACTCCTTAAAAAGTTTTATCTGTAAAAACAATTTCTGTACAGAAAATTTCTACTTTGATAAACCAAGTTTAAATTTAAACACCCCATAGTATCATTTCTACTATTGGGCATTAGTAGTTCTTTTGCTATTTATCCCACACAAAAGATGAAAAGCTGAGATGTTGCTGCTGAAATATATTGCATAAATTTCATTGCCGATAATAGCTGAAGTGAAATAACCTTCCAGGCACAATTCTTATATATTAAATGCTATAGACAAACTTCACATATATATCACTAAATATGACGTGTGATGGGAGTTTGAACTGCATTTTACTACACGTGAGAGAAAACCCAAGCCAACAGTAGCTTAAACGAGAGCGAGGGGTTCATGGCTATCACAGATAAGAAAGTGTGAAGGTGAGAGAGCAGAGGCTGATGAAGAGCTCTACCCCAAGGAGTCTGTCGCGCTCTATCAGTCCAGGATCCTCCCTCTCATGGTCAAAGATGGCCACAGGCAACTCCAGGCCACAGGATGGAACAATGGGTGAGGAAGAAGAGGCAAACCTTAACGTTAGTCTATTTCTTCAGGAAGACCAAGTAAACCTATCCCACGCCAGCCTCAGCGACTCAGTGTTTTTGGTGCTCAGTCTCTCCCTCTCTCCTCTCTCTTCTTCCCCCCACCAAACACACAATGACTAGCAAGTTAATTCACTTGATTTGGTAAATATTCCACAATGCAAATGTATATCAAATCATCAAGTGTATAATATAAAGATGCACAACATTATTTGTCAATTACACCTTAACTAGTACTATGAAAATGTAAATATATTTTTAAAAAGGAGTGAACTACTTTCTCAGTACTTCCAAAGTTTAAAATTACATTGTAGTTCTTCTCTGACCGTTTTTAACATCTTATTTTCAAAGCTGATTTTGAGGAATTTGAAAATAATTTGCCTTGGTATGATTTCTTGACATAGTCCTGTTTTAGATGGGTTGAGATCTTGACTGATGAGGTTATAAAGTTCATAAGTTTTGGACCATTTTTGGCAATTACTTTTGTTCTAGCATCAAAGTATCTCCATGAATCACAATGAAGACACCTGGAATTCTCTGTCTTAACCAAAGGCTTCATTTTCTACACCATTGGAACAAATTGCTATTATGTTTCTAATAAGAAACATGAAGATGCACCGCTGAGGCCATACACCTCTAAAACATACAAAAACTAAGTCTAATCCTGAGAAAACCAGAAAAAGTGAACAAATTGAAGGACATTTTATTAAGTAACTGGCTGGCCTACACTCATCAGAGGGTTCAATGTGAAGAAAGGGTTTTCCTGAAAAGACTGAGGTAAGGGATTGCTCAAGATGAAGAGAGACCACAGAAAAAGGTACAGAAAAAATACAAGATTCTGGGCTAGGAAAATTGCTCTGGCAGTGCCTATCAAGGATGTAACTGAAATGTGAACAGAGCTTAGAATATAGACTATGGATTAGATAATCATGTTCAATGTTAAATCTCCCGATTTTAAGAAGGGGAGGCTATGTCAGGGAACACTCATATTTTAGGACAAGCGCACTTCAGTGTTTGGGGTAAGGGAGCACTCTGTCTTCACCCACTTTCAAGTGTTCTGGAAAGAGCAGGAGGGGAGAGGGTGTGTGACGTGGGCAGAGGCTCTCCCCGGCCTGTCTGAAACACCGTGGTCTGGCTCACATCCTCTAAGACCCAGGTGTATCTCGCCAGACTGCACGACGGGTTTATGCCTGATTTCCAGGGAGAAGCTAAGTGACTGATGGCAAAGTTCTTCCTCCCCTATTCCCAAGTGGTTTCTAACTGTCATCTTCAATCTCATCTTCCCACACTTCCTAACTTGGCATTTTCTTTCTCATTTAAACTCTCCTGGTTGTTTATGTCGTCACAATAGACTGTTACCCAGCCCGGCACCTGTTAATATTCCCTTGCATTTCTTTCTTTGGAGAAATGTACTTACACTAGCATGAGCTACACAGTGTTTTCCCCAATTCCTAGGAGGAAAAAAAAAAATGTTTGTGGTTATCTGGAAGTTTCTGATTATACTGGCATTTAACTAATAACGGGGACTGTTGAAACAGTTGAAAATGTCAAATAACTTGCATTGAAACTTTGATATAGGTGACTGACATTGACCCCCTGCAGCTCTCATATTTTGGAGAATAGGCACATTTTCAAGACAGATATTTTCAGGACAGATCATTTGAATTCTAACAGGGTGGATAAATCAAATCACACAAAACCTAAGCACACTGCGCTTTCATCACCAAGACGGACTGAAACCCAAACCTACATGAAAGCTCAAAGGCATCGCCGGCCAGCCGTTTTGATTCCTCTCGTCGCTCCACAGCTCTTGATTCGTCCAGCGCCACAGTCACAGTTTCCGCAGTTGTGTAAGACAAGCTTTTGAGCTGCCTGAAATCAGGAAGCAGAGGCAAGTCTCCGGCCAAAGGCTGTTTTCCATTGACTTGGTTTATTGCAGTTTTATGTACTTGAAAAACCAACAAAGAGAAAAATCCCCTTTCATGAGATTTCCAGATTTTTTTTACAGATAAATGTTCAGCAAAATATGTAAACACTGGCATTGTTACTAAACGCCGGCTTGGTGGGGTGGTTTCGCGTCTGTGGGAGCCAGCGGTTTCCGGCAGGCGCAGCGGCCAGCAGGTGGAGGTGCCTGCGGTGTCTGGGGCGCGGGCAGGACACCGGCTGGGGGCCGGGCCCATCTGCACACTGGTGGGGGGACAGTCCCGTCTGCTCCCTCCTGGAAGGAGCCGGCCAGCCCTTAATAGGCTCCGGCTGAGTCACCAGTCCTTTCAGCTGCGCCACTGCTAAATGTTTCTGATTCTGGACACAGATGGGACGTTCGAGGTAAACGAATCCATAATTTTGAGTCCACACATAAGACGGAACACCGAGCTGAGGCTCAGAGCGATGTGCTGACCTGGATACGGGGGTTCTGTGGTCTAGCCCCCCACACACACGAAACCTACTTCTCGATCTAGGGCTTCTGGGCTTCTGTTTGTTTGGGACCCAACAAGAGCTCTGACTTCGAAGACGTCTTCTCCACGAGACGGGCCCAGACGGACGAGCATGGCGGCAGCAACAGAACCCTTCCGGGCGCTCGGTACACGGGGAGGAGGCGCACGACAGCCCCCCAGGGCCCAGGCCTCTCTCAGACGGAGCAGGAGGGAAGGCTCACATGCAGAGTCGGCCCGCGGGCTTCCCGAGACCCGGCAGCGGTGTCTGCCAGGGGCCCGAGGAACAGCTGGTTCAGTTACTAGGTTGCTGTGACCCCGAGCAGAGGCACAGGGGCAGCCTGGCCTGCACCCCAGGTGGGCCTCTGAGTCCACTTGGGTGAGCCTCTCCTCCTCTGCCCACTGACCTGCCGCTCACTTGGCCATGCATCCCCTCAGGACGGAGCAAGCCCCTATCAACCCCTGAGCTGGCCCCACTGGGCTTCCACCAGGTTCCCTGCATCAGGACCAAGCCGCCCCCACAGCAGAAGAGCAGAGCCATGCAGCGGGGAACCTTTCCCAGTCCCGGCCCAGGCACCAACGGTGCGAAGCCCCACTTCCTCATCGGCAGCAACGGGATCCCGAAGGGCCAAGGATGGAAAAGCAGTAGTACGCTCACAAGGACGCCGCCTTATGGTCAGGGTGATTTCTACTTAAATTACTGCCTTCCAAGGGTATGGAACGTAGTGTTTTTAATCTCAGATATGGGAGCAAAAAGTTGAACAAGTGAACACGTTCCAAGAGACGAAACAGTCGTTACTGTTTAAGCTAAGGAAAGAGTGCGCTGGTGGCACAGACAGGCCGGACAGAGTGACCGGCCATGGTCTCCAGTCAGCAGGACACAGACGAGAGCTAGGCGGCGACTGTCCCCCTCACCCCGTTACACCAGACCAGGCGCGGTAAGCCCTGGAAAACCACAGCTGTTCACCCCCTAAATCAGCGTCTGCCTAATTGAGAGAACGAGCATATGTGTATATCTTTGTGTGTGTGTGTGTGTGAGTGTGTGTAGTAGTGGTAGGAGGAGGAGGAGGAGGAGACAATAATGTATAAAAAGTATTCTGAGAAAACTAAGAGCGCTTCTTACACAACCATGGTACAAGTGCATCCTAAGAGGAGCAAGGAAGGGAGAAAAGGAAGCTGGAAAGGGTTGTAATACGCATTTTAGGGCATAACTTTTTTAAAAAACGAAGGATCACCTCAGGGCTCTTCTGCATAACAACAAAGCACTCATTGCAAGAACATCCAGGGCCTCCTGCCTGCTGTAAGAACAGCCTCTTAGGCGGCCATGGCTGTCCTGCTCTCTGGCCATCAGTGACGTGTGTTTCTGACGCAGTTAGCAGGGACCGCCCAGTGGAAGCAGCCAAAGCCCGCGACCACTAACGTCTCTGACTGCACTGCATCAACAGGAACGGCCACGGCTGCACCGCGGGGGCCTGACCACGCTTCCTGGCCTTGCAGGCAGGCGCTCTGGCCCACGGCAGCCAGCCCACTCAACGAAACAAGGTAGCATCCACCCAGTCCCAGGAAGTCTACACATGCAGCCCTCCACCTACCAGGGCCCACACATCATCCGGATGGCTCGTGAAATCTTGTTTTAATGAAACACATTTGGACTGTGACTTTAAAGGAACACATTCTTAGCCTTGTGTCATGCTTTCTGGAATACAATGCAGGCTCTGGCCCTCCCTGCAGCTCATCCATAAATCCTACCGCTATCAGCCACCTGCAAGCCCATCTTGCCCATCAACGCTCTCATTTCCCTTGACTTATTATAAGCCACTTCACATTTCCCAAGATGAAAAGAAAGGGGAAAAGGCTTCCCTATTCTAAATTTGAGGTTTAATCTACTAACGGTGTTTCACATCCATGCAGAGCTTTTCTCTCAGATGTAACCCAGTGGTGCATCAATTACACCTTCTCCCCAATGTCGTGTTTTAAAGGCAATCTAAACAAAAAGGCTGAAATGACAGCTTGTGGGAAATGGTTCTGAGGGAAGTACAAGGTCTATACAGGAATGCAGTGAAAGAACTTATACTCAAAGAAATCCATGAAAGATTCAGAAATAGCAGTGTAAACTCATTTCTATCTTCACATTTTTACATAAAGGAGTGTTTGCTATGAAAGCTTAAACAAGTAGATCCTTGTCGTTTGTTAATTCTTTTCAGCTATTTCACGGAGTAAGTGAACTACATAGTACAGCATCATGCCAGTCATCTCTATGTGCTTTACCAGCCCAGTCTGGACTGAGAGGCCCCTCACAGCTTCCTGCCTCCAACACTGCACCCCAACATACTGACTGACATGCTGGAAGCATGTCGGACCCCCTGTGTGTGACGACAAGTAACGTGGATCAACGCTCCTCTGCCTGGCCCTTTCCAGCTGGCCAGCGCCCCTGAGCCCGGGCCACAGCCGCGCACCGTGCTGGGCCAGTCAGCCTCAGTGCCTGTTCTCGAGGCCGGCGCAGACGCCTAGACAGGACACGGTTTCTGGATGACAGAGTGTGACCCAGGCACTCCAGCCCACACTTTTAGAGCACTGCGGACTCTTCAGCTGCACCACAGACAATCCAAAGCACTGACGGAAGTTAACACCGAAGAGTATGTTTTCAAATGTGTCTACTTCCTTGGGCCTTAAACATATTTTTTAGGTACAAGGTCTTGATGACCATAAAAATAAAAACAACTTGTTTTAAGGAAGAAAGGATCCGATGGACAGAGCCACTCCTACTAATCGTCGCTGCCACACTAAAATTCAGATGAATTTTAGAGCCTCTATCACTTCACGTTTATGTTGGGTTTGAAAAAAGGTTGCTATTCCCTTCGTTCTTGGTGCTTTTTCGACCTGAAGGCAAACATTTTTACCTTGTAAACCTTAATTCGAACTCCTTGGCTTTTCACATTATGGATGTGATTTTGGCACATAGTTTTCCAAATTGAACATGTTAACTTTCTATAGTGAGAACTATTTAAAATTTGATTAGCACAAAACCGAATAATTTCTGAGCTCACTGCATCACTTACATTATTTATCTTTCATGCAGATGGTTAATGTGAACCTATTAGTACCATTCCAGTTCCATTCTAGTCCTCTACTGTCCCTTGATGACTTGGAAAAAATCATCTAATGCCTTCTGTGAAGTTAAAAAAAAACCAACTCAAAACATTTGAATGCTTGCTGCTGAACATGCTAAATGAGCTAAATAATGGGAAACACATTTACAATAGACTTTAATGGTAAGCCTATCCAATTTGTGATTTAAGAGGTCAAACTATTGGTTATTTTTGCATTCTTAGTAATTTAAGGAGAAGCAGACTGGGAAATATGCACTCACAGGCCTTATAAAACTGGCCTGGCTATTTTGACTAACGGACATTTATGGCCAATGTTCTGCTGGTAGAAAAACACCCTTGAAGGTTGTAAACTGGCAGAGGAGACTTCACAGAGCCTCGCGGTATCCATCGCCACAGCGGTGCGGAGCCAGCACCGAGCAAGAGGACCGCGTGTGCCCGTGGACCGCACAGCATGCACAGCCTGTCGGCAGGCCGGAGAGCGGCCGCGCACGCCGCCACGTTGGATCTCGGCACCCGAGCCAACAGTGCCTCTGTAGCCGGAGCCCTGCCTGCGCCCCGCACTGCTGGTGATGGAGTCACAGGGCCTCCCCTCCCCCTTGTGCACCCCGGCTCCAGTATGGGGAACACCATGACTACTGCGTGCAAGCACTATCTTAACTTCGCACCATCGATGATTTCTTCAAATAGAGTGAGCCCGTAAGAGGAGTGCGCGTGTTGGTAACACTCCAGGACCCGTGCCATAGCAGAAATTACAACTGAAAATGGATTCTCAGGTGTGGACACACCCACTTGCACCCAAAGACGTTCACTGGAGGAGCGAGAGACGTGGGAGGCAGAATATTCTCAAGGACTGACGGCCTCTGCTCTTTCTGTCCATACTACTCCCGCACTTAGTCTTTCTGGGGGAAATGACAACTGTTAAGCCCATATGAACACTTGCCACTTTTACAAAAGGTGTAATTGCTCCCATTTCTCTCTCTCAGGGATTTTTTTTCCCCATCCTGATGCATCAAACTCAACTTCTGAATGTGTGGCACATTCTTGTCCAACACTTTTATACACATCATCACTGAATTCCCTGGAATGCCTGCCTACACTCAGGCAGCGGGATAACTGAAGAATGCACGACAAAGAAAATCCTTTCATTTCTCTCTTCCAGAACTTGCAGAAGGAAATTTTACGAAAGACTCCTCTGTGACTGCGACCCAATACTATTGATATACAAGGCTTTGTTCTCAATTTACTGAAGATAAGCAATCAAATGTTTAGAAATAGAATCAAGATGAATAGGGCTGGGAAAGAGCATGCATTGTTTTTTTAAAAATATGTATACATGATTAAAGAACACCTGCAGAGACAGTTAAGCCTGGCATGGTGTCACGCGTGTCAAGTGAGCACATAGCACTTGGAGTGCACCTGTCATGGGCCTGTGGGTCAGCATTCGGCCACATCTTCACAGCGGTCCCAGCCTAGGTGTGCTGACCCTCCCCGGCTGCGGGTGTGGGTCCTGACGCACTAACTGGTACTGTGGTACTTCTGCGGCCATGCGGGGCTAGAGGGTCCCTGGCGGACCCCCGATCCCTCCCTTCCTCCTTCCCGACATTGCTTCTCAACCTACATGCTCACAGAATCCTGGGACAAAGAAGATGAGTAGATTTCAACAGGCATTTTGAACTTCTCAGTCATGAAAACACATTGATCAAGATTGTCCTGTCCAAACATTTCAGCCAAGATGTTTGTGACCAAATTTCCCTTTGCTAAATTTTCATTTAGGTAAATTTCAAAGGTATATTTTACCCACCAAATTTTTGCTTTCCTAATTTTAAGGAAACTCTTATTGAAAGGTAAGTTTTTAGGTACATAGACAGTGGCTGGGGCTCTGTAAAATAAATCCCTGGCAATGACAGTCTGGTGTTAACAAGGGTTAGAGCCAACTTATCAATGAAAGCACAAGTGAGGAGATGCCTATAAATTCATATAACAGAATATTTCAGATATTCTGCTATTTAATACTGTAATCCAGCATTCGTATCTTGTTATCTTAATAAAGGCAACTACTTATCATACAGAACTGTCTGAAGAAAGAATGCAACTTTAAATTCTGACTTACTAAAATAGACTCAATGATCACGCCTTGTTTGATTTGCACGAAGACTAGGAAATCAAATACATCATTGCCATAATTTTCATGCTCCTCTAGCACATATGAAACCTTAAGGATTTATTTATTAAGGCAACTGCAGCATTTGAAGTCTGGAAATAAAAAATAAACATTAAATAAATTAATGGTGTCTTAACAAATCGATTAAAGTTGATGTACATTTTCAGATTAATGAACATCTGGAAAAGAAGCTCAGTTTATCATTCAAAAAGCTTATTTTGGTGAAACATCTTTTCAAGATTAGTTTCCGGGGTCTCGCTGGTAGCACAAGGGGCTGAGCACCAACCACACTGTGAAGCACCCACAGCACTGCAGGACGAGTTCTATGCCCGGCCAGGGAGGGGACCCACATGGCGCAGCATGAGAGGACCCACCCATGGACTACGGTCCTCTGGAATAGACACGAGGCGCTTCACACGCATATGCTTAGAAGGGGCACAACAAGAAGCGTAACATCGTCATGGATATTTTAAACTACAGTCTCGCCGGCCAGGAGCATCACAGGTCGCCTCCATGGGAAAGGTCTTCTTTACCAGTCTAGAGTGTGTGTAATAACTTGGGTTTCACAATTTGATGTGAAAACTTTTAAATTTAGTTTTATGATTCTAGGGCATCAAGTGCAATTTATATAGTGCCGTATGATTATAAAATAAACAAAAATGGGGGACTTTCATTAAAAGTAAAGTACAGCTATTTGCTTGTGTTACAGCCACAGGAACAGTTTTATGTTTTACAGCCCACATACAATTGCATAACAGGAACAGTATATCCAAGCATGAAACCATTACAGATTTTACGACAGCCTGAAAGACGCTGACCACGGCGGAGCGCCCCGAAGGATGCCACATGCGCCAACCGTGCGCGAGCCACGTGCCCCGAGGGGGCTGGTGTCCGACGGCCACGCCGGCCAGTCAGGGCCGTCCCCCGCAGCCTCCTCTGCTTTCTTTGGGTTTGTCCCTTTTCCTGCTCTCTTTTTTTCCCCAGGCTATTTTCCTTTCTTTCTGTTTACTTACACTATGTTCTTAGTAAATAGTGTAATCCATTGTGAATCACTAATTTACAATATTTGAAATCAACCTATTAAACATTTTTTAATCTCTGAAAGTCACTGAGCAAACTCTCTTCCTGGCGCAAGGAGGAAATGTATCAAACAGTGCGAAAGAACAAATAATTCTGAAAACACCAAGAACAAAAATTATTCCATTATAACATAATGGAAATTAGGTATGTGACAACTTCTTGGATGACTGCCAGGAGCCAACACAGAACTACAGAGCTGTAAATACATAGCATTTAAGCAATGTCTCTGATGCTCTGCCGATTCAACCAAAGAGGAAGTGAATATTTAGACGAAACCTGTCTTTAAACTCCACCCTGCAATGCAATGTAAACTGATATTTAATAGCTGCTCATAAAAGCACATGCTTATTCATAAGAAATGTTTTCTGGATTTAAAAAATTTATTTTGCCATTTATTTTGCCAATTACTTTACCATTTATTTTTATTAACCTCACCTTGGCATAATGAAATATGCCTCTGAAATTTGTCAGTGAAAAATGACAGTCAAGATGTGAAAAGCAAAGCAATAAAGCTTCTAGAGTCTTCTTTTTGAGGTTTGGGGTTGTTAAAAAATAATTAGGGCATAAACATGAATGAACTATAAAAATTTCATAAACAGAGGCCTCCCTGGTGGCACAGTGGGTTAAGCACCGCACTATGAAGCGGACCGCAGCCACTGCAGCACAAATTTGATCCCTGTTGCCTGGGGAGGACCCACATGGCGCAGCAGACCTCTCCTGCCTCACCTGCTGCTTCCCTCAGCAGTGTGTTTCAGTTGATCTGCCTGTTCTTCTCCGCACTCCGTCTCTAGTGAATCCTCTACCCCCCACACCTCTGGCCTGTACCCCAGTGCTTGTATGCATACATATTTTTTAAAAATTTCATAAACATGGGGGCCTCCCTGGTAGTGCAAGGGGTTAATATGCAGCACTACAAAGCTATCCGCAGCCACTGCAGCACAAATTCAATCCCTGGCCAGGGAGCTGACCCACATGGCACAACAGACCTCTCCTGCCTCGCCTGCTGCTCCCCTCAACAGTGTATTTCAGTGGATCCACCTGTTTTGCTCCCCACTCTGTCTCTGGTGAATCCTCTCACCCCTTGCACCTGTGGCCTACACCCCAGCTCTTATATGCATAAGTAAATATTTTAAAAGTTTCATAAACAAGAGCACATTAAATTTAATAATTTTTATTTGTTAAAAGATACTGTTAAGAGAAAACTTGCCACTCCCAAATTGGGATTCATTTCTTCGCAATGTATGCTACAGACCAACCTCTTGTATTAAGAACAGAGACAAAGAACTATGAATAAAACTACCCAAGGAAACATGGCAACTAATCTTAAAAAGATGCTTCACCGAATTATTTTTTTAAAGACTTATTTATGCATACAAGCGCTGGGGTATAGGCCAGAGATGTGTGGGGTGAGAGGATCCCCAGAGACAGAGTGGGGAGCAGAGCAGGCAAACTGACTGAAACACTGCTGAGGGGAGCAGCTGGCAAGGCAGGAGAGGTCTGCTGCGCCATGTGGGTCACCGCCCTGGGAGGCAGGGATCGAACTGGTTCTGCAGTGGCTGTGGTCTGCTTCATAGTGCATTGCTTAAACCATTGCGCCACCAGGGAGGCCCCACACCCAAAAATTTTTAATAATTAATGAACATCTGAAGAGAACTTGGTTCTTTATCCGCAAATGCACATTAACCAATATGAAATCACACACACACACACACACAATCATGGTTGGAATTAAAAAGATAAATACTGTTTGCAGGACATGAAACTATAGGGCATTATGTACTTTGTGAGTATAAATCAATAATCACTTAGAAAAAATTGCAGTATCTACTAACATTAAAGCAAATAATACCTTAACACCAATAATTCCAAACTTAAGCATTACTATGGATAGACTGAGAGAAACTAACGCTACAAATAAACTGGTATTTTAAAATGAATTTGTAGACCTTATACACACCGTGCTATGCATGATGAAAGTAGTTGTATGCACTTATTTTGTATTCAATAATAAAGTAGAATAATTGTTACAGCATCTTAACACAAAACGCTGTGCCTGGACACGTGGCATGTGTGCACACCCTGCACTAGGTATTTAACTCCTCTCAAGAGCTTGCGCCAGCGCTCACAGCCGCCCTGGTGGTGGTAGCCTAGAACACGGAGTAACTCGTGTCTAGACATGCACAGACATCACACACAAGAGCACTTGTATTACCCTCGCTGCAGATATGCACTCTGCGCTGATTCACACTGCAGGGCACAAGCCCAGACACCCTGATTGTGTGCGAAGCTGGACTAGCAGGTACTTGGGGTGAGAAAGGGAGAGACTGCAGGGAAAAGCGTGACTGGAACGTCTGGATTTCTGATGAGTCTGTTTTCTTTTGATTTAGGTGGTTATCACATCTCTGTTCTGAGTTTGCGGCAATTCTTGACCTGCTCCCTTTTGAGACCACTTTTCTGCATATATGTCATAATTCTACTAACATCCTATTAAAATGCTATGCCCATTTGGTGCTCTGACACTCTTTTCCTAATATTGAAAATTATTTGATGTAAGTATACATACATTTTACTTTAAATTGAGACTCATGCCTATTTTATAACTCAATTATCAAACATATAGTAAACATTTTTAAAATAAAATGTAATTTTTTAAAAATTTGTGTGCATGAGAGACAGACAGACAGACAGAGGGGAGGGAGTTAGTTCTTTTGTTATTGTGTGGCAATATGTTGTGGAATTATTATTTCCTGGATGGATTTTTTCAAAGACTTTGCTTTGGTTGTCAAAGTCAAAGTTAATTTTCAGAGATGAATGGTTTAATTATAATAATTGTTGGAAAAACTGGAATTTAATGCCATTAGTGAAAATTTTTCAGAATGAAATTTTCTAACAGTATAAAATCTGATCACCAACAGCTCACTTTAAAACAATTCATAAGTAAGGTACCTATGTCACTGGAAAAAAAGATACTCTAACTGACCAACTGAGGAATCCCTGAAAAGCAGGTAGGAGTGACTTGTTGTCTTATTAACACTTCTAAATAAGATGTAGTCTGTAAACCTTGCATTAGATGCACGAATCATAACCAGCACCCGCCAACTCACGGTAGCCAGGAGGTCCGTGTTCCTGACGGCTCAGGACCGTGCACTGCGTCACCAAGGGCCTCGCCACGCATGCGCACGTCACACCCTCACTAAGCACAAGCATCAGAGCCTCAGCTGGCGGGGCCTCAGCTCCAACCCGGCCACACACACATGACGCAAACCACTATCGTGTTCTGCACCTTCGACGATTCTGTGTACACGACAATGAGCCACACGGCTATGGAATTCGCAACCAATGAAGAAAGTGTCACTATAACAAGTCATTCTGAACTACAGATTCAAAGGCATCTTGTCATGGTGACTGGGAATAAATGTCCCTGAAACGCAACTGATAAAGACACCAGCCAATTATGAAGCCGATAAACGCAAGTCACGTTTCTTTAAAACTCAATACTGTTTATGTCTGTAGTATTTTGTTTTAAAAAGATAAAATGGTGTGACGCGTTGCCTTTACCAAGGATTAATATTTTTTCAATTACAAAGTTATTATTTTCTTGGCAAAAATAAATATTACTTTAAACGCACAATTTCATCAGGTCATTATTACTTTCATGTTATGCAAATGGCTCATCCTTATAGAAGCCTTTAAGAAACTTACTTTTGGTGTCAAATTCTTTCCTAGAACAAATATAATTGGGTAGCTAGAACATATATACATACACACATCCAAATATAATTGGGCACAAATCTGTCCATCTTTTAAAAAAAGAATGGCATCCCCTCTTCTAGAGTTCTAGTTCTCACTTTGTAAGCCTCGTTATTTCCCCCGCTGTGTTACAATGCTTTGTAAGCCCGGTCAACAATTACTAGGAAGCCAAGCGCAGCTGAAACTCATGTCACCTAACTGAGGGAACCCTGAATTATCCTCAGCCTTTACATAACACCCCTCCAGGCTGATAGTAGTGGTCAGTCCAAAGAGGTGCTAACATCAGAAAACCTCAAATATAATTTCAATAAACTCGTATCCAATGACTATTTTGTCCAAGGCAATTCACACTGGCAAGTGAATTATTCCTACACATTTTTCTTCTATTACTTATTGTGTACATGTGCCTGGTGAGAATTCTGTAAGTATGTTCCTGCAGTACTGCAGAGGTCAGACTAGTTCTCATTCTGCTCTTTTTAACCCTGCACAAATACTAAGGATGCATAGCTAGTCTCTGTAAAGTATTTGAAATATATTTCTTTTCTAATAGCAATAATTTTTGGCTCTAGAATGTGTTCTGCTGACATTTTCCATATCTGAAATGAATTTGTTGAACTCAAAGTGCACTGAGAAAATTTTGCAGTTACATTCACTATTGGCAACATTCAATTTACAGAACCCATGACAGCCTGGCTGACTCAGTATTAATGGTACTGAGGCGGAAGCCAGGACTGTTTTCAACTGCAGAGCAAAATAACCCTTGCTGGTATCTGTTCAGCTGGGTATGTAGCTTATGAATTGCTAAAAACAACAACAACAAAAAAATCAAAGACAAAAGGGCTTTAACACCATCAGTCTACTGTAGCCAATTAGATGGGAAGGAACTTGATGATTTCTTAAATGGTCAGAACTATGGTGTAAGAATTAGGTTGTTTACAATTTACCACTGAGAGCATACATAGATGCTTCAACATCAAGTTGTTGGTTTCCAGAGAATACAGTAAGTTTCCCAACTTTTCTACTTATGAATGTATTTTTAGATACAACAGTTACCCAAATTTGATCCATAACTTACTTTACTTTGACAAATATGTTCTTGCTATTTATGTTTCATAATAGGTTTTAAACCACTGGAAAATGCCAAATGAAAAATCTATTGAAAACAGCTGTAGCAGACTCAAAATTAAGTATTTCAAAAATTCGTGAAAAGTTCTGGAAGACAGGGTAATGACTGAAATGGTGCCGTGTGTATATATATGTATATATATATATAAACATAAATTTTCACTCGCTGTATGATTTGTATGAGGATAGGCTAGAATAATATTTCTCTGGTCATTCTAATACATGTACTATAGAATTGTTGAAAGATCCTACATATATCTTTTGTAAATTGAAAGAATTAAAAAAAAGGGAAAGCAATAACCATGGGTAATATAATAGAAAGAATATGGGATGGGGTAAAATACATAAGGTCTAAAAACTCCATGAAACTTTAAGCCTCAGTTTCCTGATCTGTAAAATGAGGACTATGTATGCTTGCTACGTTCTCGGGTTACTGGCGCACATAAGCAAGCACTGTGCAAACTGCAGCATGCATCATGCCTAAATGCCCAGGCTCTGCTTGATGACCTGAGAAAGGTTCTTCCCCCAGGAAATAAACAGCCAGGCGACAGGTCCTTGGTGGTGAAATCCCTTGCCCAGGGCTCTCCCTAGCGGCTCCATGGAGTCCAACTCTGCGGAGGAAGTACAGGACCAGCATGACCTGCTGCTTCTGGAGTTCAGCCTGCATGGGACAGCCTGGCCAGGGGCAAATGGAGACACCCCCTCCCCACCCCCAGACACAGCAAACTGAGAAACGGAGACAGCACTGGGTTCCTGGGGAGAATACGCACCTCACTCGCAGGTCTGCTTTCTCTCAGACGTGCCGGAGCCTATTAGCTCGAACAGTTTCTCTCCTCTGCTCCTTCTCCTGCTTTCTTGTTTACTGCAAGTGCAGACAGCTTAGCACAACTGCAAGCTAGCCAGAAATGTTACTTCATTCTGGACCCGGGATTAGTTTTTGAATTTACATTTACTCGGGTCTGCATCTCGCTTTTGTTTATGTTTTTCTTTCGACAACGTAAGTCATACTTGGAGAGGGCCATCACGAGGTAGCGCTGATGCTGGCCTCCAAGAACAACGGAATAGAAGCTGACATCAGTGATCATCAGCTTGGGCGCAGGTCTCGGACAGGCCCTCTGGTCATTCCTATGAGTCGCTCTGTGGGGCGGATGGATGGACATAGTAGATGTGCACTGAGCGCTAAAGCGCTCTCCTCCCGTGGTTTCCCCTTCTACATGAAAGCAACGTCTGACAGGTGGACCCAGAGGGGAATTTTACAAGGCGTTTGGGAATAGAATCTACAAGTTATTTGCCTACAGAGCTTAATGCCTGAGGTCATACATTCAAAGCATGACTTTAAGTGATTCAGGAGAATACTAGAAGGTTCAGAATTTTTTGTTTACACTGCCCATTGAAGAATGTCAACTTCATGTTGCTTTAAGGTATGCTTTAAGGTAAAAAAAAAAGCATAGTATGAGTGTCTATGAAGCAGACAGTCTAGTTTTCAAGGCCCTCTCAAACCTGCCTTTCAAGTAAATGCATAAAAAGAGACCCCACACTCAATGCAGCTGCAGCATTAAAGCTACTAGATTACTTTTGGTTTTACTTTCTGTAAAGGAGAAATGCCATTTTCTATGATGACACGACCAGTTCCATCACCACTTAAGGAAGCAGTGCATTCCGAGTGCAGGGGTCGGAACCCACAGGCCATGCGTTCTGAAGACCCTGCTTCTCAGAGCCCTCTGGTACCCTGGGGCTCTCCCCATTTCCAAGGACCTGTGCCAACATGCAGACTGTGGTTCTTCAAATGCGAGCTCGTCAAGGCACTGCAAATACACAGCATCCTTGCAACTCCTCTGCATGTACAACAATATGGTGAAACTTATGCTTAAAGATGTGCTAGATATGGCCATTTAGTGACCATATCTACCATCTACAATACAGCTCTGCAAATTTCATGATACTCTGTTTAACCTCTCATCACGTCTGTGTTCTGACGTTTCTTCTTTCTCATACTGAATAGATTTTGCTCACAATGCTTACTCATTTAGGCAGATCTCCCCTCAACCCTCTGCTTACATTTTCTCTTCCAGGGTTCACTGCCCCAAAAATCCAGCATTGGGGGTGTGTTGTACGAAAATTATTTTTCTGGGGCCTCCCTGGTGGTCCAGCGGGTTGAGCACCGCACTGTGAAGCATCTGTAGCACAGTAGCTCAAGTTCAATCCCCGGCCAGGAGGGGACCCACATGGTGCAGCAGACCTCTCCTGTCTCACCCGCTGCTCCCCTCTGCCTGTTCTGTTCCCCGCTCTGTCTCTGGTGGATCCTCTCACCTCCCATGACTCTGGCCTGTTCCCCAACTCTTGTATGCATAAATGGATCTTTAAAAAAAATTATTTTCCTGCTTTTCTCCTTTACTCCTACTTTTACTCCTTTTTCTCCTTTCCAAGGAAAACTATTTTATTCCACTCAAGACCTTATTTTCTGTTCTGAGAATATATGACCCATTATCCATTCCTTTTCTATTAAAAGTTTCCCAGAGCAAGTTCTCTAATTGAACTGAGACTCTCTACAGAAGAATATATCACTTAGAACATTCTTCCTAATCTCCCCAATCAAGTATCACGATGACTCTCCTGAGTCTAGATCTGCATCGCCTAGGAAGGCAGGTTTTATTTTTTTAATCAAATATTATTGATTTGCCATTAATTTACAACTTGGACATTCACATGCAAAAAAAAGAAAGACAGTAGCTCATTCATTTCATGTACAGAAATTAATTCAAAATGGATTAAAGAGCTGGATATAAGACCTAAAACCATAAATCACACACAGGAAGCAGCAGCCGCACACTCCGAGACACCAACCTCAGGGGTGCTTGTGGCTCAACTCCAGCAGCAACGGAAACAAAAGCAAAAATAAACAAATAGGACGGCATCAAACTACAACGCCTTCGGGCAGCAAAATAAAGAAATCACCACAAAACAAAATGCAGTTTACTGGCTGGGACAAGATATGTGCACACTGCACATCAGAAGGGAGATTTCCAATTATATAGAATCTATACAATTCAACAATCACAAAAAGCAAATGACCCAGTCAAAAACTGGGCAGAAGAACCCAACAGACACTTCTCCAAAGGAGGCACGCAGATGGCCCCCGGGCACATGAAAAAGCGCTCGCGGTCTCCATCACCAGGACACACAGGTGAAAGGCACAGTGAGACACCACCTCCCGTCTGTGGGAACGACCGACGGAGAACAAGACAAGCCTGGGCACGGGTATAGCCACTCTCTCAAGTGGCTTGAAGATGCCTCAATAGAAAACAAATGCCGTATGACCCAACAATACCACTTCCAGGTATCCAGCCAAAGAACAAGCAAACGCCAATACAATGAGGAGGCTTCAGCTGTGTGTAGTTACAGGGTATTGAAACGTGACTAACCCAATACAGGGGTGTGCTCTGTGTAAAATGTGTGCCAGGTTTCAGGCACTTAGTACGAAGACAACACGTTTTATTGGTCACATTTTGAAATGCTATGGACGTAGAGGGTTAAGTATACCATTAAACTCAGATTCAACTATTTTTTATACCTTTAATGCATTACCAGCATATTTAACATAGTATTGTTTGCATTGCATTCTTTCATCACAGTACTTTTCTAGGTATTTTCTTCCTTCGCTTCCTAATCATCTGCAATGCAATTGATAGTCTGCATTCTGAGACGTTTCGTTTCACTTTGTGTTTTGGAGGGTTAGCGCCTCACTCTCTGCAGGGGAAGCTATCTAACCCTCTGTTGAAACTTTGGCTTCCATCTCATAGGATGCCGTCCCCTCTGGGAGTGTCCCTGGGCCTTGAGTTAGTGCACGCCGTGCGGGAAGCACAGTCTCGCACCGCATTCCCAATGGCCCCACGTGCCACCTTCCCGTCCAGCGATGAAGGCGCCACTTGCCATTTCCAGGGTGTCTCCCGTGGGGCATCTCTGTTCTTTCTGCTTCCTTCCACAGAGTCCAGGCCTGAGTTCCGAGCACTGCCAGGGTCTACAGACATCCTGCAGCTGCGGGTTCCCTTAATACTGTTTAAATGAATGGCGCTGACCCGATGTCGGGGTGCTTCTTGGTGCACATGGAGAACATGGAGGCTTTGTTTAAGGGAGGACTTTCGTCTTTTTCTTATCAGTCAGGATTTTCTTTAGACTGTCAGACAACGCACGATCTCCCCCCTCGGGTGTGGTGACTGCAGTTCTCCCGCCACCACAGCACCCACAGTCCCTCAGCACACCCCTGCACCTCACCCCCTCTCACCCGGATGCCTCCCATCTGTGGGAAGCTTTTAAGGTCTGCCCTTGGCCCGCTAACGCTGGATTCCTGAAGGCTTGCTGTCTAGGTTCTTCCTCGGCCAGTTCTTCAAAGCTCTGACAAACTCTGAGTTTGTAAGTCTGCTGCTGACCAGGCGAGGCCGCTCACTCTAACGGCTGTTGGCATCCAAGATACACCATGCGTGAAATTTCAGGATCTGTTGTCTATTTCTCAGGCATGTCATTTGATTTTCCTTGTAGTATTTGAGCTTCTTTACCCTCACAATGAGAGAATCTGTTTTGCCATTATTCCTTGTTTCTTTTAACCTAGTTACTTCCCTACACTTTAGCCACCTGATCGATAAAGGAATTTTGTGGGGTATGACATTTTACCCATGGCTAATGTCAAGAATACTGGTGAAAATGCCAGGTAGACTTCTGCCTCAGAGACAGAGGATTTTGTTCCTCATAGCCTCATGGTCCTTTGTGTGCATTCCAAAGAGACAAGGGATGCCAGTGGCCCCAAGTGGTTCCCACATGCTGGCTGGGGCTGTGTTACCAAGGAGCCCTGCACCTACAAAATGTACTGCTTAGAGAGAAGGGAACCTGCTGTCTGTCCAAACTTCACTCCAGGTCTACTCCAGAAAGTTCCTGGGTCAAGTGCAGTCAGGAGCCTGCAGGCCAAGGCACGCAGAGAGGACGTGCAGGGTGCTCTGGGGCCACGGGGCCCGCTCCTCCCAGCAGCTATCACTGCACTTCCTCTGCAGCCACCGTCCTAAGAAATAACACTCCTCGATCTGCGCAAGCATCAAAAGCACAGTCCTAGAGCCATCTGCACTCCTGTGCTCACTGCGGTGCTAAGTACAACACCCAAGCTATAGAACTAGCCTAAGTGCTGCACGTCGGGTGAGTGGATAAAGGGGTACAGATGACGTGGCATAGCCACACAAGGGAACACTACTCAGCTATTAAAAAAAAAAAAAAGGATGGGTGCTTGCTATTCGTGATGGAAGTGGAGAGGATGATGCGAAGCAAAGTAAGTCAAAAGGAGAAAAGCAAATACTAGATGGTCTCACCGATGTGTGGAATAGAGAGAAACAAAACAAAGAAACAGGAAAACTAAAGCCAACAAGCTCTGGTGACCTGACTGTAGAATTAAGGCTGGGAGGGCATCTGGGTGCAGAGGGAGGAGGCTGTCCAAGAGACGCTGGTGAAGGACCCGGGTGCTCTGGAGGTCGGTGTGGCATGGGAACATCTGGAGACGTGTGAACTTATCCCGCCATCATAGACGTTCTCCTAAGCCAGCGTCACTGTAATGAACAGCACAGTAAAAAGCCTCAGCGCCCTAGATGTGCTCCAGGGGCACGGCTCGCGACAGTCTGCAGATGAGGGCTGCAAGTCTCCTTCCACCGTGACAGGTCCTAAGTTCCGAGTTTTCGCTTGGCCAGGATGGTGCAACAGCGGGAAACTCAGCTCTGCTTCTCATGTACTTTCTGCTGGACTTTAAGCTTCCCTTTCCATGAAGCCCAAAAAGCAGCATCACCAAACATGTGACCTCAAATTGGGCTGAGTGTGGATTCACTCCAGATCATTAGTCCCAAGTCTTGGTTGCTTTGGCTGCTTCATTCTGGTTATTATCTCCCCAGGACCAAGGAAACTCTACTGCTTTTCTGTACCTAATCAGCCACTTTCTACCTTGTTTCTTGGTCTCTCTACAGTTCTTTGAGTTTGTTACAGGGCAGGGAGAGGAGCACCCCAGAACCCCCAAACCTGCCCTTTCTGAATGGGTTCTGCCATCCGCCGCATCAAGACGAACAGACCTTCAAGACAGACCTTTAATGGAAAGGAACTTTAATACAATTGGGAAACAATACAGAAAGGACAAAGAATATAGTTACTAAGTCAAGCATCCAAAGTTACCCATCTCCTTGAGGGTAAAAGTCCAGCCAAACAGGATTGGCCCAAAGCAAGGCCCCAAAGCCTGCCACATGTCTAAAGGACCTTTCAGTAGAGACCCATAGAAAAGGGTTAGAAAGAGTCAGACAAATCCGGGAGGAAAGGAGCAAAATCAAAATCAGGATGAAATCTGCCATGGTTAACTTCCCCACGGGTCTCTCACCCACATCTGTTCCAACCAGTCCAAGACCAAAAAGCAAGCGCAATTTCTTCACATGTCCCACTGTTCCACGTGCCTCCTCCAAGCCACCTTGCTGTTCTCCATCCTACTTCCTTCTTTCTCCCTTCCTTCTGTCCTTCTTTCCTTCTGTCCTCTCTCCAACATCTTATCCCTGCTCAACTCCACCCGCTTAGGGTGGAACCAGGATTCTGGAACTTCCCCCTTTTCCTGGGGACCACCCTATTACAAGTTGACAAGTAGACTGAAAAAACACAGAGAACATTGGGCTCACCTCAATTCCAGAATCCCTAGAAAGTAGGCTTAATTTTTGGCCGCCTAAACCATTTTTCTCATGCCTCATCAACAAACAAGGATCTGATTCTAATACTCTAATCTCTGTCTGACCTTTCTATAGATTCTTGGTGGAGTCGCTGGTCTACTACAGGATACCCAACAACAGCTGAAGCATCCTTCATCCCAAGTATCCTCAGACTTTAATCTAAAAATACCATCAGACAGTCATCAAGCAACTACTGCTACTGAACATCTGCCTTGTTCAAAATACTGATCCAGAAAATAAGATAAAGTCCTTATTCTCAGTGGGATCTTTTCTTCAAAATCTTTGGGGACTACACCTGCATTACTGAGGAATAACCATAAAGATTTCCCTATTTTACTCTGCCACTTGAACTATAAATATCTTGAAAGCAGAGACTTGAACTCACAATATATCAAACATGCATCCTGAATCAAATAAGCTAAACAAACAAAAAACACTAGTCAGTGTTAGAGGTTCATCAAAAATATCTTCTTGAACTAAAAATGTGCATCTTTTGCTATTCTTTGGCCACACACTTGGGACCTCTGCTGTACACGAGTGACCAGTTCCTCCTGATCCTTTCTTTCTAGTGTCTCAGGTGACTTGTGTGGTCTTTACTAAAAGCAAACAGGTGGATAAAATTGTTTCTCCAGACTTCCCCAGGAATTCCTGCTCTAACGTCCTCCCATTAGCACCTATAACAGCATTTCTGCTTAACAGAAAGTTAACATGCGTCCCTGCACTTGGTTCCTGGCTCGTCTGAGGGCGACTGGCAGCCCCAGGCCAAAGACAACAACTGGAACCGGACAGACACTTGGTTCCCCCAACACTAAACTAAGACTTCCTGTCACTGGTGTAAGTCCCTGACAAAGCCCTCTTCTCCCTGGAAACGTGCAAAGCTTTGAGCTTTGGAAGTGGGTGTCCTGTGTGAATGATGACAAGACGACAGCCGGGCACCAGCGGGTGGAAAGCAATGCGGTGGCCTGTTTACAAGTAAGAAAGCATCTCTGGCATCTTTGTCAACCTGGAAGACAAATTATTTTATGTGATATACAGGCCTAAGACAGACAAAAGGTCTACTTTCCATAGACAAATGCTCTTCTTGAGGAATGACAATAAATACTTAAGTCTCACCCAAGTAAATTATGTTTGCAGAAAAGTCAAAATCTATTACATATACATAATCAAACGTTTACATATGAATAGCAATTTGAGGATCTACTTTAAACTGATTGAAAACAAAGGCAGCACAAATGGGGCAATAGTCAAAATGCATCCTAGCAAGAAGTCATGACTGTGAGGAGGAAGAGATTATCATTGTGCTGCTACCTCTACCTCTGCGTATATTGTAAATATTCCGAAATGAGCACTTTAAACAATGTTTTCTTCCTGCATGCCCAAACCACATTCGTTTCCAAGTCAATACTGAGATACATAAGCGTAGAATGCAAAGAGCTTGTTTCACAATTGTTTCTCATACAACTGCTTGTTTGTTTGATTTTTATTGACCTATTTGTTGAATCAGGTTTTAAAAGTGAAGTCTTAGGAGTTCTCTGTGACCCACAGGCTAGATGGAAAGGATGAAGGAGGTAGAGTAACGTGACCCATTTGTCTGCAACATTCACTGCGACACACCAGGTACGCCCTCCCCTCGTGGCCTGGGGATTTCGTGGCTAACTGGGCCAGGGCGAGTCTGCCCCCAGCCTGTGTCTGCAGCCCTCCTGTCCCGCCGGGACTGTACTGGCAGCCTCCAACTCCTCTACAAAGTTAACCTTCCCGGGCTCACGCACAACGCCAAGGGTCACATTTCTCCAAGCGGCTCTTTCTGCCAGGTGACACCCCTACCGCCGCCCCCGCTCCCTTGGGGCTCCCCTCTCTGGAAGCCGCAGCCATCGCCTCCTCCTGGTGGGGTTGTGCGCCGACCTCTGGACAGACACCTGGCTCGAGCCCCCGCTGCAGGCTTGTTTCCAGCTCCCTGCCCGGTGGCCTGACCGGGCGCTCCAGCGCTCCCTGGCCGACGGGCTGGACTCTGTGGCTGGCGTCGCTCCTGTCCCTGATGGGCTGGGCCTGGCGGGGCGCTGCCACTGGGGCGGACGCACCTCTCTGACTCGTGCAGTCTTCACGGAGAACATTCTGTTTCCTATGGGCTTTTCAGAAAAGGCGCACACCCAAGCACGCAGACACACACGGACTTGCGTTTTGTGCCGCCTGAACGGAGGAGGAGGCCTTGCGGTGAGTGTCGGCCCCGCACCCGTTCCCGTTCCCGCAAACAGAACCGCAATCCCTTCCTTAGTCCTGGCAGGTGAACGAAGCTTGCCAACAGGTGATTGCACCTCCCTGAAGCTTGCCCCGCGCGCATCACACATGCACAGAGGGAAGAGCCAGCGCGGCTCCTGCGGCTCCTTCGGCTCCGGGTAGCGCGGGCGGCCATGCAGACCTCGCTCTGGGGCGGGGCTGCCCGGTCTGGATGTCCTCGGCCTCGCCCATTTTAAGCCCTCTTCTCCTGGATTTTAAATCATTTTTATGAATGAACTCTCAGTATCCATAACCCCCTCGTGTTTTTAACAAATTTGCTCACCGCTTAAGTTAGTCAAAAATGGATTTTATTTGTGTAAAGACTCCAGTGAGTGTAAGTATTCGTGCAAGAAAGAAGTGGCGAGAGACACCCCGAGAAGTGCCAGTGACCTGGGCTGCTGGACACAGAAGAGAAACGGCGCCAGGCGCGGCCCTGCACTCCACGAGGTGCACGTGGACGCGCAGGGGACGCAAGGCCCCACAATCACACTGACCACAGGCGCGCACAGAAGCCGCACAGCGCTGAGGAAGCAGTCAACATACTCATGTAGAATCACCTAGAACACCGCTGGGAGCACGGCGCCGTCAACGTTCTGAGGGGAGATGGTTCTAGCAGCCTCTGGGCGCCGCGGCTTGCACAGTACTGCACAGGGAGGACATGCTCAGAACTCCAAACCTCCACCAGGAGGGACGAACGGACGCTCACCGAACAGCTCGAATTCAGCTGGTGCTGCCGTAGTGAACTCAGCTGTTTGCTTTTCACTCGTGGCCATAAAACAATGGTCACTGAGATGGGTTTCTGGCTACTTGAAAGGGACTAAAAGGGAACAAATGACTCACCCACCCATCCTGGACGCGCTCTCCACTGACCGCCACTGCCTAAGGAAGTTCTTTTCATTCTTTGGAAGCTCCCTTCCTCTCTGGCTTAGAAAAAGCTGTTATTTCCTTGCCTGAGGACAGTCTTGTAAGAGGTGGTTAATAATTCCTGTCGTGCCTCAGCCCATTGTTATGAGACCAGTAACTAGAACCAGACTCCAGAACGCCCCGGACAGCACATGCGGGTCCAGCATGTGTAGAGAGGCCATCTGACCGAGGGGAAGCAAGAATTCGCTGATGTGTGCTTTCAGAAATCTGTCGGTCTGACTGTGAGAGCACATGACCAAGGCAGGCCAAGTTAAATTTAGATTGGTCTGAACTTGCCGCAGTCCATGTTCTTACCCGAAAGTACTGTTGATATGCCGTCTGAGCCACTGCCCATGCTCCTGGGCTTCACCACAGTTAACAGACGTGCCCTGGCGTCGGCACTTTCTAAAGGAATGAGAGATACCAGAAGTCGTTGGCTCAGATAGAATCCAAAGGCTTTGAGACACAGGTAACTGTAATTTTGCCATTACTCTATATGACCTTGTTTTTTTCTCCCCAGCTGTGTTCTGAGAGAAGGTTAAAAAGTTACCTGGTGAGTTATTCTGACACACATGGGGAAGGAAGTGTGAGTATCTGCAAAGCCCCTGTGGGCTCTTGTCCCCAAGCCTAGAACCGGCATGAAGGCATCACAGCCAAGAGGGCCCCACCACCCCGTGGGGCCGAGCCAGTGCCCACTGGGCAGGCCCAGGCTGTGCCACAAGGAGTGTCTTGATGGCTGTGGCTGCCGGGGCCAGACCAGACCTCGTGCACACAGCTCCGCTGGCAGATAGTTGGGCATGAAGCCTCTGAGGATGAATTCTGTATGCGAGATATCAAGGTTCACCTGATTCACATGACAAAAAAAAGATTTTCAAACTTAAAGTGGGAGTGGCCTCCCTGGTGGCGCAGCAGGTTGAGCGTCGTGCTATGAAGCATCCACTGCACGGCAGCGTGAGTTCAACCCCTGGCCAGGGAGGGGACCCACACGGCGCAGCAGACCTCTCCTGCCTCACCCGCTGCTCCCCTCAGCAGTGTCTTTCAGTCCATCTGCCTGTTCTGCTCCCCGCTCTGTCTCTGGTGAATCCTCTCACCTCCCTCAACTCTGGCCTGTAGCCCAGCTCTTGTGTACATAAATGAATAAATCTTTAAAAATAAACCAGCTTTAAAGAGGGGCCTCTCTGGGGTGCAAGAGCTTGAGTCGCAACACTGTGAAGCTATCCACTAAGAAGGCTCACCAGGGAGGGGACCCACACGGCTCCCCGCTGCTCCCCTCAGCAGTGTATTTCAGTCAACCTGCCTGTTCTGCTCCCCACTCTGTCTCTAGTGCATTCTCTCACCTCCCACACCTCTTGCTTGTACCCCAGTTCTTGTGTGCATAGATAATAAATCTTTAAAAAAAAAAAAAAAAAGAGAAGACAATGATTTCAGCCTGGGAGCAAAGGACTGCTGCAAGCGCCCCAAAGAGGAAGCCCCGCGCACAAGCATAAAGCTGCTCTGAGCCGCTTCTGGCATAAAAAAAAAGTGTGCACCAATGCGTCTGAGACAATTCACAACAGAGGAAGGGAGTCTGGGAAGGGTCTGCCTAGGCCACAGCCTCACTTGTAACCAGGGGCGAGGGGACACAAAGCCGAGACTGCACAGCACGCACCAGGGAAGTCTCACAGCGCTGTCTCCGCGTTGTCGACTTACGTGACCACATCCAAGAAGTATGAAGACAGTAAAGCTAAACACATCTTCCCTAAAACAGAAACTTAGCTTCTAGATGAATGAAGCACACTACGCACATCCGCGCCGCTCCCTACAGGCCACCCGCACCACACTTGCTTGAGCGCCTCTGTGGTAGCTTGAGGGTCTGTGACGGCCACACACAAGCAGTGTACCAGCACCACTGCCGCATGTACGTGCTCACTTCACATCTCCGCGTGCCATGTTGGTAACCCTCAATATTGCGAACACTATTCTCACCATGCCTGTTACGGCGGTCCTTGAGCAGTTACCCTGCATGCCACTGTGGTTATCTGCTGTGAGACCCGACTAGCTGGACCACCCAGGGGTTATCTGCTGTGAGACCCGACTAGCTGGACCACCACGTAACTGCTGTGTGTGATCTGTCTACGCCGCCCACCGGCCTTCCCCCGTCTCCCTGCTTCCCCACTCCCCAAGGCACAACCTTAAGCTGGTAAGTGGCTCTCCTGTAAGTCTCGGCGCATTCGAGTGCACAGAAGAGGTGCACGTCTCCCACTTTAAACCAAAAGCTGGAAGTGGTGAAGCTTAAGAGGAGAACGTGTGCGAGGCAAAGGCAGGTGGAAGACCAGGCCTCTTTGCCCGGCAGCCAAGTGTGAACATGAAGGAAGGCCTTGAAGATGCTCCTTCAGTGGCCCCACAAAGAAGAATCTAAACAGCTCTTGCTGGAGAAAGTGTGAGTGGTCTGAAGACCCAAGCAGCATTAAGATTCCCTTCAGTCAAAAATCTAATCCAAAATCAGTTTACGATAGGGCCTCCCTGGTGGCGCAAGGGGTTAAGCACCACACTATGAAGCAGCCACAGCCACTGCACCACGAGTTCGATCCCACATGTCACAGCTGACCTCTCCTGCCTCGCCTGCTGCTTCCCTCAGCAGAGTATTTCAATCCATCTGCCTGTTCTGCTCCCCACTCTGTCTCTGGTGGATCCTCTCACCTCCCATGACTCTGGCCTCTTCCCCAGCTCTTGTGTGCATAAATAAATCTTTAAAGAAAAACCAAAATCAACTCAAGACAGAGAGGTGAGGAAGCTGCGATGAAGTCTGAAATTAGCAGATGCTGGTTCAAGAGTAAGGAAAAAACACATAAATTAACATTTCTTTGAAGTGCAAGGTGAAGAAGCACGTACTAATAAAGATACTGCAGCAAGCAGTGATCCAGAAGCTCTAGCAAAGGTAATGTGACGGGGCTATGATTGTCAATGCAGACCAAACAGTCTTGTTCTGGAAGAAGGTGCCGCCTATGAATTGCATAGCTAGAGAGAAGGCAGTATCAGCCTTCAAAGCTTCCGACAACAGGCCGACTCCCCTGTTCGAGGCTAGTGCCGCTGGTGACTAAGTTAATGTCAGTGTTCGTTTGCAGTTCTGAAACACCTAGGGCATGCAAAAATGATGCTGGATTATCATACTGAAAAATTATACTTCGTTCACTCTGTCTGTGCTGTGTGAATGGGAAAACAAAGCCTGAATAACAGCACCTCTTATTACAATGTTAGGTACTATATGTCCCGAGCCCACGACTAAGACCTGCTGCTCACACACACACAAAAGATTCTCTTCAAAACATCACTGCTGATTGACAATGTGCCTGGACTCCCAGAGCCCTGACAGAGATTCACCAGGAGCTAGTGTTCTTTTCGTGCCTCCCAACATTATCCCGTAGCTCATCAGTCAAGTACTAGTTCCGACTTTAAAGTCCTAGCACTGAAGAAAAACATCTGGTGAGTCTACGGTCACCACAGATATTCACCCAAAGTAAACGGGAACCTTCTGAAAAGGAGTTATCGTTCTAAATGTCACTAGCAACATTGGTATTTATGGGATGAGGTCAAAATATGAAATTAACAGGAGTTAGAAAGGCGAGTCCAACTGTTGTGGGTGACTCTGAGGGGTTCAGGAGTCAGTGCAAGAAGCAACAGCACAGGTGATGGAAGCGGCAAGAGGACAGAATTAGAAATGCAGCCTGGGCGCCTGTGCATGGATGAGGAGTTCCACCGTGCGAGTCAGGCAGGAAGGAAGCCATCCCTGACAGATATGCCGCAGCCACTCTGCGATGACAGGAAGGATTTAACGCTTGACATGCCTACTCGCTGAGTCAGCGGCAGGATCTGAGAAGGCTGAACACAGTTTGGAGGACGTTCTACTCAGGTGGACCTTTTGTGGAAAAAACCGATCGATGCAGCAAAGCTCATTGTTTTATTTAATAAGTTGCCAGTCACCCAACCTTCAGCAGCTGCCACCCTGATCGGTCAGCAGACAGGACCATAAACATATTTGGGTGGTCCATTCAACAGTCTTTAACATTGTAAATGCATTAAGATGGCAGAAGTTTATGATGTACCCCACCACCACCTACCAAACGTCACTTGGCAGTTTCAGTGTGTTAGGTTCTTTTGGGTTTTCTATTTGGCACCTGCCTGATCCCTGCAGGTATTTACATTGATCGCCATGCCATAACAAGTAGGTATAATTATGCATTCTGTTCACCTGGTACTAAATGTCCACCTTTCTGCAAGCGGGTCAGCGGCTACTTGTTCACTGGTAGATTAGAAATGGAGGAACTATGTAACTTTCCAGTAGTCCCTGAGGGAGCCTATTAAGTATTTTTTGGTAGAAGTTTAAATGACTAAATTGCGATGTTTGTAAGCTTGTCAAATACATTAGTAAGGTAAAACAGCTGAAGGCTTTGCCTGGAAACCAGCAAATCTTACTGAAATCAGATATTCCTCAAGGAAGGTGTAGTATCGCTCAGCAAACGGGACTGAGAACAACGGTTTGTCACAAACACAAAGGGATCATCGTGAGTTCAGTGACTTTTCCCAGCGAGCTCCTGGTGGCTGAGCGCTGAACAGGGAACTGGGGCAGGTGTCTGTCAAAGACCAAGCCAAGGGGGTTTGACCCCTACCTGAGAGGGCGCAAAACACCGCCAAGTTAAGTGATTGGTTCAAACATGTATTCCAAGGAGAGAGTGGAAAAGCTCCCATAAATATACAATTTCCCCAAGTTTCCTCGCAATTCTTCCATCTTGCAGCAAAACCTAGTGAATTTACCCAATCACATCATACTCAACCACAGGGCAGGGTGGTGTACAGCAGGGAAGAGGCTTTTATCTGGCAAACAGCTTCTCTGGAAAAATAATGTTTGCTGTCTCCTGGAATGCTGGCACCATCAGCTGTCAGTCAAGACCCAAGATTAGCTAGAGCACAGGTGATCTCGAACACAGGTGAAGCATCAGGAGGTTAACATTGGGTGATAACTAGACACAGTCACTGCTGAGAGCCAGCCTCGTAACACCTAACCCTGGAGCAACTGAAACCTTGCACTCTAGCAGATTCCCCAACACCTGACTCTGCCTGAAAAGTCCTAGGCACGGTTTAAGTCACAATTCAAATGCCCCTTCTTCATTAAGTCCTTAAGATACACAGCTCACTGCAATGCATTTCTTCGGTTCCTCACACAAGACTGACAGTGTCCCTATTAACTGCATCTTTGCTGTATTCATGCATTGTGTGTCTCAACTAGTCTGTAGCTTCTGGGAAGAAGATCAGTCCTGAACCCAATTTCCTATGGAATGAAACTGACTTAGTAGCAAACCCCGAGACCCTTGAGTTTAGACAAGCCAGCATTTCATACTCTTTCAGTATGTTCTAATCGTAAGACCCCCAGTAAATCATGGGCCTAGACCAATTTCCATGTGAGACTTGGACAGCCGGCACA
This sequence comes from Galemys pyrenaicus, assembly GCA_019455555.1. NCBI lineage: Eukaryota > Metazoa > Chordata > Mammalia > Eulipotyphla > Talpidae > Galemys > Galemys pyrenaicus. Next base: position 2,233,366 of record JAGFMF010011608.1, on the reverse strand, counting down.
GAAAGAGCAGGAAACCTAAGTGTTCGGTTTTCCTAGGTGCCTCTATCAGCACCAGGCCACACGGCTGTGCTCACTTCCACTTAATAAAGGAGGCGGTTAATACCGTGCCCTGAGATACCTGCTCACAGGAGCGACTGCTTCAAACTGGGGAGCATGATCTCCAAATTCAGAAACAAGGGAAGCTGCTTCACACGAACTACCATCACATTCCGGAAGCCCGTTTCAGGGAGGGCGTGGTTAGTCTGCCCACCCTGAACGTGTTTGTGGGACCCACCAAGAAAGGCAAATAACGTGAGGATGCTCTTAAGTTAGTAGTTTCCAAAATTCTAACTACCTTAGAAAAGATATAAACTAAATGCCCTGGAATCTTTTCATTTCTAAATAGACACTCAATTTTCCTATTTATAAATCTTCAAAGACCGAGCTGAATGGATTTGCTTTCCGAAAGAACGGTTTATGAGAAATAGATGCATTCCTTGCTCCTAAAGCAAGAGGAAGAAAAACAGGACCCAAGGGATGGCGTTATAGCATGCCGCATAAAGTGGCAGCAATGCATAATCCGCAAAACCAACTGAGGCTGAAAACAACCAGCTCCCACACCCACGAGGGGCTGAAGCGCCCAGGGCTCCGCACTCAGTCGTGCCGCAGAACTCTAGGCGCGCTGCACGCGAGAGCCCGCGCCCAAGCGCGAACATGCGGACAGACTTACTGTTGGTGGCGCAGGCGGCAAGGCAGGACGGGCAGGACGGGCAGGGCTGGCAGGGTGGGAGGCTGGAAGGCACCCAGCCCCGGGGAATCTACTCTCGCTGAGCTCCGCCTGCGCTGTCTGATAGCAGTCCGCCGCCACTGGGCCCTCGGCGCCGCCGCCCTTATAACCTGTGTCCCGGCTCAGGTGCGCCCACTGAGCACGCCCCGCCCTGCTCAGGTGCCGCCCTGGCCGCGTGCTGGCCCAGCCCCCAGCGCCTCCGCATCAGCTCAACCAAGGGCGCAGGTGGGCGCCCACAGGCCAGGGCACAAAAGCCCGAGCACCTTCATGCACCCGACACTGTTGCAGTAAAAATGCTACTTTGAATTACATCATCACTGTACCTGCTAGCTAAAGTTAAGTCTGTCCTCCGCACATTTACGGTAGTACGGAAAGCAAATACACATGGACGTCAGAGGGTCACAGTCCTGACACACACGGGGAGCGCGATTCCCTAGACTGAGGCCCTCCCCCACCCGCCTCCCCAGCGCAACCTCCTTCGGGAACTGTGCCCGTAACACCTGCCGCCTGAACTCTTGTTTATTATCACTGCTTCCATGTTAGCAACAGTTAGACACAAGCACCACCCTTCCCAGCTCTCCTCTAAATCATACGGACTTTTATAGGCTTTAATAACCAGATGTCCTTTGCTTTCCCAATCACCTGATAGTGTAGGAAACATCTGTTAGCCTTTCAAGGAAGAGCTAATTGCTTTCCTCCTTTCCATTCTTTTCGAAGCTCATGGCAGTCCCGTGAGACGAGGCTGCAGGGACAGAACCTTCCTAAATAAGTGCATTTGGGCCACGCCAGCGAGGACAACGACACAGAGCGAGACTAACCAAGACTTGGGAGCGCAGGCTGAAATTCACCCAGTAAGTTCAAGCTACACCATCACTTCAGTTGCCTTGGTGATTTTGCTGCTAAGCTGTAGGTTCAAGCCGGTGTGGCTACCCTAAGTTGTGCCTTCAGATTCAGACTCCAACTAGAGTTTTATTCCACAGGCTACTTCCCCTCATCTCCATTCCCATTTCTCTTCACTACAGGAAGAACACAACGTAACTACTACTGTTACAGGATTTTAAGTGTATAATACAGTATTCCTATCTACCCACAAGTATTGTACAAATTTTATTCTGCACAGTATTTACTCTGGAATGCATTCATCTCGCATAACTGACATTTTATACTCATAACTGAGATTTTAGTGACTCTGCTCCGACCATCTCTTCCCCACCTCCCTCTATTTGCTTCCTTGCAATTTTCTGCTTTCTGTGCCACACCAAATCATTGAGTATTTGTCCTTCTGTAGCTGCCTTATTTCTCGTAGTAGATGTAATCAAGGCTCATTCATGTTCTCACATATTGCAAGATTTCCTTCTTTTTAAAGGCTGAATAGTATTCTGTTGTTCATCACATAGTGATGAACACTATGTGTTCATCTTGTTAACAGATGGTGCCCAGGAAAAGGGGAGGTTCCTGGTTCCCTGCCCCACCCAAAGGTGCTGCTCAGGGAGGAGACGCTGGAGAGGAGACTGGAGAAGGGAGGAAGCAGGATGGAGAGCCTGGAGGAGACGTGCAGCGTGTGAAGAGAGTGCGCTTGCTTCCTGGTCCTGCACTGGCTGAAACACTGTGGGGAGAGACCGTGGGGAGGTTAAGAAGGGCAGTGTTTAGCTCTTTTCCTCCCAGAATTGTTCAACTGTTCTTGACACTTTTTTAATAGGTCCCTGCTGGAAGGTGCTTTAGACTATGGCAGGCTTTCGGCCTTGCTTTGGGGCAATCCTACTCGGCTGGACTTTTACCCACAAGGGTAACTTAGGGCGCTTCATTGAAAAACTTCATTTTTCTGTCTTTTCTATATTGCACACTAATTAAAGTTCCCTTCCATTAAATGTCTTTGTAGGGTAAATGAAAATTATCAGGTTTTTCTGCCCTCCCGCCATTAGAACTAATGACAGACCCCTGTGGTGCCGCACGCGTGTGTGATGGCAGGAGCGTGGGGGGGCGGTGTGCAGAAGCAGCAGTAGAGCCCAGAGAGGGGGAAGACTCGCTGGCAGCTAGGCGGTCTGCTAGTCTCCTGGCCCCTGGCCCCCCACCTGCCATGTACCTGGTCACCTCTGATACGGAAAGATTAATAAAAGCCGGAAAAAGCCACCAACGGCTCCTGGACTGGGCCTTTACCCGTCTGCCCGTCATAGAGAACTGCCTCGTGCCCTCCTGCCGCTGCAGTCCTATATGTTTCATCTTGATGCGGCAGATGGCAGAACTTACTCAGAGCAGGCAGGTTTGAGGGTTCTGGGTGCCCCTCTGCCTGCCCTTTCACAATCTGTTGATGGGCATTTAGCTGTTTCCACATTTTCGCTGCCGTGAATAATGTTCTAGTGAACAGGGGTGCAAATGCCTCTTTGATATCCTGATTTCAATTATTTTGGATGGATGCCCAGAAGTGGGATTGCTGGATTACAGAGTGTAGGGTAAGTGAACTGCTAAGCTTTTTCTGCCACTGGCCTCTGCAACGACCACCTGCGGCCTTGACTGAGCTAAGGCCAGAGGCACCAGCGCTGGGCGGACACGGGCCATGGCAGCCCCTGAGCAGGGCGTGGGTGTGCTCAGTGGGTGCTCCTGAGCCTGGGGTCCAGGGCTGTAAGGGCGGGTCACTCAGAGACAAAGAAGAGCTAGCTACGGTGCACCCGCAAGAGGAAGAGACGAGGAGACCATGCCCAAGAAAGCCCAAAGAGAGTGAGGATTTGCAGGGGGTTGGGAGCCTGTGGGCTTGGGGCCCCCAGCCTCCCCACCTGGCCAGCCTGCAGACCAGCCCCCCAATGACGGTGTTGCAAGGGCATTAAGATCCGGAGAAGGTCTGAAGGCTCTGGACTCCGCATTACCCGTGTGCATGAGTCGGGGTACCCTGCCCTGGGCCTTGCTTGCCAAAACATACAGTAAATCCAGTCTCCATTTCTCGAGGGAGCTCCACCCTGTCTCCCACATGGCTGCGCCACTGCATCCCCAACAGCTCATCGGGGGTGCTCATCACTCCGCACCCCGCCAGCACCTGCTTTGCTTCCACTTCCCATCACCATCCTCTCAGTGGGGGACTGGGCTGTGGCTGTGCTCGCATCCCCCGCTGAGCAGTGACATCTGCTCACACCAGCCGGCTTTCTCTGCGCACACGAGGAAAGGCTTCGTGAGGGCAGTGACGAGGCAGCCACCCAGGATCCTGGCAGAGAGGTGGCCCTGGAAACTGATTCTGCCAGCACGGCGGCTGTGATGAAATGAAGCCCTGCTGTCAGCCGCCCGGGTGGAGCTGCTGGACGCAGTAGCCTGAGGCGATCGGAGCGTGTGGCTGCGGCAGGTGGCCCGGGTTTCTCCGAATGGCCCTGGGTCCTGCTTCTTTGTATGCCTGGTGATCGTTCACTGAATATGAGCATCTGCACAATCCAGTGCCTCTTCCCGCCTCTGAAGTCACCTCAGGCCCCCGAGCCTCAGGGCGGCGGTGTTAAGGCTTACGGTCTCACAGGTCTTCGCTGACACGCCTCCAGTCTGGCTGACGTGGGGCTTTATTTTCAACGCCCTGCGAGTGGCTTCAAACGTCTTACCCAGCTTCCTCTCATGACCGCAGCATGCGTTACAGCCCCTACAGTCCTGCTCCCAGCGCCCGGCGTCTCCGGCCCCCACACGCACCGTGGGGTCTGCCGCTGTCCTCTTGGTTCCCATCTGTGGCCAGTCTGCCCACTGCTCCTCACTGACCTCTGAGTCAGGCGTGTCCATTTAAGTCAGGAAAGAGCTGAAACTGATACCAAGCTATAGTCTCTCCTCAGCCCACAACCTTGAGGTCCTCAATGCTATGCCTTCTAAAACACAAAAATATATGCACTATATGTTAATGTACCTATTTTAGATCAAGCCATGTATGAATTTCTACAAGTGGAAATGGTCACGTATCTCAGCTGTGATTACAAAAGCATTCGGTTTTAAAATTAATAAGTCAATTTAAATAATTCCCCGCCATGAAATTTTAAGACTCAAGAAACTTGCATTGATGAAATATTACAAAAACAACAGTATCTTTTTCAACGTGAAACACAGAGGACTAGAAGGCTGTCCAAAAATTATAATCAGAACAGAAACTAAAATTTTTTCAAAAAACTTTGTTCATAACACTCACCCATCTCAGTAAAACATAGCCTCTTAAACTCTCAAGGAGTCTTCTCACACATAAAATGGGAAAAACAGTTAATATTATGATTATACCCAAATCAAGCCTAGTACAATATTTAAAAACTAAAGCAAGTCCATCTCACTAATGAATGCTAGTGCTACAAATCTAGTAACATTTTACAAGCTGAATCCAGCAGTCTGCCACAAAATAAAAATAGACTATTTTACTTCACAAATTACAAGACTTGCTGCATCCCTCATTCTTGGAAATTGACTTTGACTCATACATTATTTAAAAGGTGGAATGAATGCACTAAAACGACCGTGAACTTTCCTGTAACTTCTGTTCTTAGCTCTTACTGAAGGAACACTGCCCAGTGACATTACACAAGCCCCAAGGCCCAGCCTCCCGGTCACCGTCTGCGGCTACGGCACTCCGGCGCCACTGGGGCCTCACTTCCACCCCCCACCAAGGACGTATCTCCCTTTCCCTATGTTCCCCCTCGAGAGGCCTGCAGTCCGCGGCCGTCGCCTTCACACAGCATCCGGGAACCACTGTTCTGTTCTCGTGATCTGAAATGTGTTTCTGTTTCGCCATCACTAACGAGAGGGTACTAGGGCCAAGCGTGAGAACCGCCAGGGTAAAGCGAATGCCGGCTGACACGAATGCAGTGAGAGGCCGAGCACTGACAGACGCAGCCACGCCAAGTGCCGCCGTCTATGGCGCGACGCTCCGCGGACGCCGAAGCGTGACACCGAGGTGGCGCCGGTCTGCTCGGGTGGCGACTCCTCCCGCCAGATCACGCTATTTACTTGACTGCCTCAGCCCAAAGGTCATGCTTTAAAAGGTTCCTGTTTTTAAAGTCAGTCCACTTTCTGTCCCCCTTCCCCGCTCTGCAGAATGCCTCTGGGACCCGGGGACAGCAGAGCTCAGAGCGTCAGGCCAGCGGCGACTGCGGGCCCAGTGCGGGGGCTCGCGCACCCGGCCTCGTGCGCCACGGGAGTGGGCCGCTCAAGGAAGGAGCACAATGACGCCCGCGGACGCCCTCACCGCCGTGGGCACAGCCAGGCGACAGCACTGTGCTGCCTCGGCCGGGAGCGTCTGCCCCAGGAAGCCACTCGCTAGCGTACCCCAACAAACGGACGACAGCAGCGCAGTCAGGTGTGCCGAGAGCGTGAAGAGATGCCCACCTGGTGCGGAACCTGGAGGACCCGGGGTTTAGCTGGCAGACCCCTCGCCCCCTCGAGCAGCTGTCCGGCGGCCTCGGCCCACCCCAGCTCCACGCCCCTCCGGCGTCTTCAGAAGCCAGTCCCAGACACGGAGTCACGAGCGTCCTTGGCGTGCCCTGCGGGCGGGCGGGAGGCCCCTGGGGCAGCCCTCGTGAGCCGGACCCAAGGAGCAGGTGGGAGGGAGACTGCCGGAAGAGGCCGGGGAGGGCGGGTCCCGCTCTGAAGGCAATGGAAGCAGCTGCCGCCCTCTGAAAGGCTGCGGAGTACAGGCGAGCGCGCAGGGAGTCCTGGCTTGTGCGCGAGGAGGAACAGCGCACCCTGCTCCTCCGGGGCTGCGGTCCGCATCTCCTTCCTGAGGGGCTGCCTAATCCAATGGCGCCAGGCACCTCTGTAGCATATACTACAAGAAATGCTGAAAACCGTAAGAAAAGGCCTGACAAAAACTGCAGGAATTTACGGAGGCGCACAGGAAAGCAGTTCTGGGCTGCGGCCTCTTGAGCAGGAGCTTGCGCAGAGCCGACAGGCGCGCTGTGTGAGGCTACGCTCGCGGGCTGCAGGCTGCGGGCTGCAGGCAGCCTCTCCGCCGCGCCTGCTCCTCGCCCCAGGCTGTCTGCCGCGCCACAGGCCTGCTGCGCAGTGCGACCACCATGGGGCGGCCGAGGCCCCAGGGCAGAGCTGGACCCTGTCTCTCCTGCTCCTCTTTTGCTTTCAGAACTGCTGTTTACTTGCGAAAAATGGAAAACATGATTTCTTGGTACTGGTTCATAAAACCAAGTGTTCCTGGGGTTCCCTGAATTCAGCCCTGCTGCGGCCACCGGAACACACAGGCACCCTCGGGCCCCTCTCAGGGCAGCAGCCAGGCCCTCCAGGGAGCCCGGAGTGACGGCTGGGAGTCAGCCTTTAAAGACACTTCCCTACCAGCACTACGAGCTCCACTGAACCCAGGTTAAAAAACGCTTTGAAACAAAAGGGTCTTTGATGCCTTTCAACAGGGTCTCCCAGCAAATAGCATCTCATCTGGAAAAGTATTTTAAGGCACTGCCCAAATCTGGCCAGCGCCAGTTCTAAAAGCCTCTCTTCCTTTCCTCTTCTGGGACCTCACAGTAGTGCTTTTCGCCTTCAGTGTGTTCTGACTCCGAAGTGCAACGCCCTGGTGGCAAGAAAGCGTTCTGCGAGACAGCTGTGACCAATGCCCGTCCCTGCCCCGTGCACACCGGGGCTGGCCGCACTTCCCTGGAGAGACATTCCATGGGAATGTGGCTGTGAGCGAGATGAGCACCGGGACTCTCAGCCAGCCTGTGTGCAGCACTGCCACGTTCTTCCCTACACGCTCTGTGGACAGCTACGGCCGGCTCCAGCTAGAGTGACCTGGGCAGCCATGTCCAGCCACCTGTGGACTGGCCGTGGCTTGGAGGGGCAGGGGATGTGCTTGTTATTTGTTTGATGAGGAAATCACCACAAGTGCTGTGATCAGAGGGCCCCCGGCAGGCTCAGGACAGCCCCAACAGCTGTCCTCGCAGGATGGACGAGGACGCAGAGCCACGCAGACATCGGGCACTTCGCAAGGTCACACGTCTTGCAAGCACCTCTCTCAGCTCAGAAAACCCCTAGTTGGCTGTTGGACATGTTCCCGTGGCCCAGGGAGGAATATAATTTTGAGGAAGATGAGGCAAAGAGAGAAGAAACTGTGCGTGAGAGCCCGGGAAGCCCGGAGCCATCTGGGGGAGCAACGGGAGGGAGCGCGGCATAAAGGCCTGGAGCTCAAGGTGAGCGCGGGTGCACGGGCCACCGGTCAGAGCAGAGGGCTGAAGTGTGGGCTCTGAGGTCAGGCGAGGAGCCTGGGGTGGGTGGGGGGACAGGCCTCTGAAACAGTCCAGCTGGGCACGGCTCGGACAGCCCACAGCGAGCACTCAGGGCAAATCGAAAGGAACAGTGTCCTCGTCCACGTGGCCAGTAAGAGGCAAAGCGCAGCAGGTACATACACACTAACTGTGGCGGGCGCGAGGGCTAGCACAGGCTGGTGAGCGGTGCCCGGGAGGGCTCCGCAGAGGAGCTGCCGCTGAGCCGCCCGCGTGTAAAGGCGCAGGAAGCTCGGCCGGCAGAGCAGAGGGGAGGGGAGGTCACAGAGGCCCAGCCTGCCACAGGCTCCAGTTCCGGAGCAGGCAGCATGTGGAGCAGGCAGCACTGGCAGTGCCGGCACGTGAAGTCTTTCGCTGAATGTTTTTTATTCAGTCAAGCTTGAGAAGCCACGAAGCACCAGGAGTACATCTCAGTGACGAGTGGTATAAATCTGGCAGCCTGGGGCACTCGCAGGCTCAGGGTGAGAGGGAGGCCGGTCTACCGGCGTCGAGCAGAGGAGCATTCCACCTGCAGAGGGTGTGCTGGCGAGGCGGGCTTTGAAGGACGCGGCACTAAGCTGGAACCTCGGGCCGCGGGCTGGCTGGCATGCAGCGGGCGTGTCGGGAGTGAGACCTGACACCTCCCGCCTCGCTGCTCAGCGCAAGGCCGCGCGGCCTGACCAGGCGGCGTTGGTCACCACCTCCCCTGGCATCTGGCGCATATTACGCAGGCAGACCCTGGGAGGAAGAGACAACCCCAGCTCTGCGCACTCAGGCCCGCCACCGTCACCAACAACTCTGAGCGACACCAGGCCGCAGGAGGTGGCAGATTCCTTTTCGAGCGTTTTCCACATAAATGAATCACAGAATGGCCGTGGCTCTGGAAAATAAACAGAGAGCCCCATCTATTTTATCCTTTTGCTTGGCACTGCTGGAAAAGCTCAACCCAGCAGTACCGTTTTCTAAACCACAGACCCCCACCCTGTGCTGGGCTGAGCACTTGGAGCCGGCTTTGCCTTCATCTCTTTGGGTGGCCAGTGAGCCATGGTCCATAGGAATGGGGGCAGCAGATGTGATGTAGGGGGCAGCCAGGCTGAGACCCTTCCTTCTGCAGGTTGAAGAGACAGATGGCGCCTCGGCCCGGCGCAGTGGAGGGGAAGAGGTTGGCGGTGGGAGCGGCTGGGGACAGGGCTGTGGTCTGCGTGGATTAATACGCTGGCTCCAAGGCAAGCAGGTCGATGACAGGATCTGTAGTCAGGGATCAGTCAGTTTTGATGGGAATTAATTGAGTGCAGCGAAGGACACTCCTCAACAATGTGCTTACCACCTGTTCACAGGGCCGAGCAGCCGAGACAGCGCAAGCGGCCTGGAAGCCAGGGAGTCAGCCAGCACCACGCACGTCTGAGTGCAGAACCAGCCAGGCTGCACACCAGTACATGCCCGGGGACGTGCAGCATTTTTGAACTGAACATCACAGGGAAAGAAAGGGAATACCAGAAATACATAAGCCATAAAAAATGAAAATGAACAGAAGGAATAAACATTTTGAAACTCACTTCATCAAGCTAATCAAGCAGAGCCTGAAATCAGCAATCCCTCTGAAGCCTCAGGAAAAGGCCACAAATCACCAGCCCACACGGCACCAGCCCAGAGCACCCGCCATGGTCAGGGCAGGGGGTGTGCGGGGGGTGAGGCAACTCTGCTGCCTAGGATCCGGGGCCCTGCACGTGGGGCCTCAGCTGCCTCAAGAAACCCCGAAAGGGGACGGTCCAGGGCAGAAAGCCAGGGTCCTCGTCCTTCACTGCAGACTGGCACTGCAAAGGGCCTCCCGAGGAAAGCCGCGCTCCTCGGTGACCCCACGCTTGCCCCAGGTCTCTGTCGCGGGTGCCGAGGCACCGTGGGGCCGCCTGCCTTCTAACGCGCATCACGGGCCTCGAGCCTGCAGCCAGGGTTGCCCTGCGTGGCCAGACAGCAGTACCCTCATCACTGTCCGCCAGCAGGCGGCGGGCCTGTGGGCCTTGGCTAGTTAAGTTTGTTTAAACGAAATAGATTATTTTAAGCTCTTAAGATCTTTGTTTCAGATAATTATTTCAGGACAGTAGACTTTAAGTAATTGGAGAATTTTTTTCCAAAAGACCAGTAAAAATGTATTTGAAATATCAAAGGCAAAACAGAAAGGCGACAGTAGGAGAGAATGGATAGCGAAGGGAAGAAAAGTGGTAATTTTAATAAGTTGAGAATGGCTTGTGTCTGTGTATAATTCACTAGGTGTGCTTGCTTTCATCTGTTCGGCAATGAAAGACCTCAGCCCCCAAGCCAAATCCCATGTGAGAAGTTACATGTGCCCGTGTAAGTAACTTTGCAGTGGTTGAGGAGAGACAAAGGCCTGGTATACAAGGGCACCCTTGTGATGTGCAACTGTGTAGAGAATGTGCAAATAAGGGGAGGTTCTGGGTCCCCTGCCCACCCAGAAAGGGTGGGCTGAGCAGCGAGGACAGGAAGGAGAGCAGATGAAGGAGGCCTGGAGGAGGCACGTGGATCAGGGAGACGTGAAGAAGGAGCTGCCTGCATCTTGGCCTTGGACTTGTACTAGGAACGTGGCCACGTGGAAGGAGACACTTGAAGGCCACAGAGCCATGAGTGAGAGACCCCTGGGGAGGCTACCAATGGCGGCCTTGATCTGGACTTGACTCTGAGTCTGCTCTTTCCCTCCCGGGTCTGCCTGACCCTTCTGCCCCTTTCCTGTGGGGCGCCCCAGAAGGAGCCTGAGACGTGTGGCAGCTTTCGGGCCTCTGGGGCCTGCTTCTGCCAGCCCTGTTTGACTGTCTAGCCATGAGGGCATGGGTAACTTTGGGAGTTTTATGGGGAAATTTATATTTTTTCTCTACTGCACAATTGTATTAAAGTTCTTTTCCACTGAAGGTTTTACACACAAGAGTATGTTTTGTACTACTGTGGTGGGATAGCACAACCCATTTAGAGCGGGCAGGTTTGGGGGTCCCAGAGTGCCCCTCATTCTTCCTGATAACAGACTGGACTCAGATGTGCCAACAGGCGCTCATCCAACTGCCCCCCTCACTCATTCTTACCGCCTCACTTTTTTCAACCAATCAGGAGTGAGGTGACAACACAAAGATCCCTTTTTTCACAGTCTACTGAGTGAAGGCATGTCGCCAACAAAATATGTCACAGGGCACCTGTTGGATGCTGACAGCCGACAGGGACAGCAGCAAAGTGTGAGCGGGGGAGGCAGTGTGAGGACAGGTGCAGGGTCAGATCCAGAGCGCAGAGGGACCTCGATGAGAAAGCACCAGCAGGGCCCAGATGTGCTGGGAACCTGGGGAAGGAACCCCAGGAAGGGAACAGCAAGGTCCCGGGCACTGTGGTGGGGCACAGGGACTCCAGCTGTGGCTGGGACTGGCTGGAAGGAGGCGGCTGGGACAGGGAAGCCAAGGCCTGTCTGGGCAGCACGGTACCTGGCCGGGAGCAGGGCTCACCCGCTGCCTGTGATGGGCCTTGGGGGTGCGAAGCCAGTGACCCCTCGCGTTCACAGCAGGATCTTTCAAGCCGACGTGGCTGTGCATGGATGGTTACAAAAAACTGCAAAAATGTTCGAATTTTTTAAATCTTGAGAGCTGAACAAGAGTGAACTCCAAGGTCCCCACTTTACAGCGGTGAAATAAAAGTCCTGGAGTGGGGAGTGACTTTCCTAAGGCCACACCAGACGCCATGACGGAGCCCAGCCTCTCTGACCTGGGAGACTGGAGCAGAGGCGGCGAGTCCATGAGCGAAGCAGGCGAGCGGCCGTCTCCGAACGGCTCACCACAGGGTGTAGTCACCTCCGGGTTCTGCGGGCTCCGGCCATATACGGACTCAGAGCCTAAGCTTCATTCGTTAGGAATTACCCCAGTGAGAATGACGCCACGAAGCTTCCGCCCCGTTTAGATGCCCTTTTGCCTTCAGCTGTGGGGCAGAAGGACTAATGGTCACAGACGAGAAAAAGGAGACACGGCTCTAGGTTTGGCTAAGCAGAAGAAGCTGTGGCAAGACTGAGGCCTCTTGGAGAGCCATCTGGAGAGTAAGGTCTGACCGGCAGAGCACCCAGATCAATCGCATGCACATGGCCTGCTCCAGGTGTGACCCTGGTTCTCCGAAAGTCAGACGCGCCATGCGGACCGGGTTTCCTTACAAAACACCTGGCTCTGTACCTGGCCCAGGCGCGGCCCTCGAGCGTGGGTCTGGCCGACTTCCACTAAGGGGCTGCAGGCTCTTCGGAGGTGAGCGGCCTCCTGGCACACCCGAGCTCTGGACACACCCGCCAAAACACAGACAAATGCCTTTCATGCACGGGCATGTGAGTGTGTCTGCTGCACACACTGCGGGCACGTGCGTGTGCAGGCTCCTGGGCTTGTGTGTGGCTGTGCAGCTGTATGGGTGTAACGTGTGTGTGGTATGTGTGCATGGTTTATGTTCGTGTGTGCATGTGTGTATACACACGTGTGGGTGTGATCACAGGGCAACTGAGCACCACGTGGGACCTCGCCTTGGTGAGCAGGGTGGACGGGCTGAGGGGATGATACCGGGCACTGCCGACCCTGGTCTCCAGGACAAGGTGCTGAGGTCACCTCTGAAGTTCTCACCCAGAAACCCACAGGCTGCAGGACACTGGTGACTTAGGGCACAGTGCTCCCCAACCCACAGGGATAGAAGCGTCTGTGTTACTTGCATTTCAGTAAGCACTGTCCTGAGTTGAGTCGTGATGCCCCCGTGTCCCAGGGGACAAGGCTGAGGATGGTGGCCGAGGATGGTCCGACCTTGCCTGCCTGGGCGAGGCACGCAGCATGGGCTGGTCCCCTCTGCCACAGAAAGAAGGAAGAGAGGGGAGCACAGCGGGGGACGGCCTGTGATGGTCTCGGCAGAGAGAGGGTGCACGCTAAGCCGAGGAAGGCAAGGAGGAGGGACAGCACCGACGCCCAGAGCCCCCAACAGGAAGCAACCCCAACGACCCGACGCAGACTTCTGGCACCCGGACTGGGAACCACAGATTGCTGCCGCTGTGAGACTCGGGCCAACGCCAGGACCCGGGAATGCACTCGTGTGAGCCCAAACAGACGTCCCGCCTGCGAGGCCGAGGCGCTCCTACGCACACTCCCGGGCTGCCGCACAGCCCCACGCGCCGAGGACCAGCACCCCCATTTCTCCGACAAGGAATGACACAGGGCAGGCAGCTGCAGGGGCGCCACAGTCTGGGCCCAGCCTCTGCTGCCAGCACTCCCGCCACCCGCAGCATCTCAGACACTCAGCTGGGGCAACACGGGGCCTGGGGTCACGCCGCCTCCCAGTGACGATGAGAGGCTCGTTTCTGCCCTCCACAGCATCCTGGCAAGTGCTCTTCCTTTGCTTCCCCAATGGAAGAGATCATCACACTTGACCGGGCCCTTGCGGCTGCCCAGATCAACCCCAGCGCGCTGTGCGAACCTTCCTGACGCCTGCGACGAGCCCGCGACTGGCCACGAGCACTGGACCTGGCAGTACAGCAGAGCCCTGCACACGCCATGATCACCATGCGCTCAGTCAGCGGACAGATCTTTGCATCCAGACCCCAGTCTCCACCACTGGCTGGGACCTGCTGTTTTCCCGGAGGTGCAAAGACGCTCAGCAGGAACTCGGCGGAAATGGGGGTGAGGTCACGACAGCACTTACACGAGATCTCTTTGGCAAAGGCAGCACACTGAATGCCCGAGACGCAGCGGCGGCCCGGCCCACACTCGCCGGCTGAGGAGGGAGGCGACCGACTCCGGGAGGTGAGGACCCAGCCCTCGCTGCACAGCTGGGCTTGGAGACGCGGGACAGCAAACTAGGTCCACTGGCGACCAAGGGTCCGCTGGCCCTCCCCTGCCCTCCTGCGTGACACCTTCTCTACAGCCCACCAAACAGCGGCCTCCCCGGAAAGGCCCCGACTGCGCGCCTTGGGGCCCACACCAGCCCTCCGCGCCCGCAGCCCCGGCTCGAAGGCATCTGCCCTTGCGCGCTCACCCGCGGACAGGGAACCGGAGGCCGGCGGTGGGACGCCACAGCGCGGACAGCGGCGGAGCCGTGCGCAGAGACAGCCTCTGTGGGGCAGAATCAGGACGTATGGGTAAAACAGCGCAGCCTGGTCTTCGGGCGCAAGCTCCCCAGCTCTGGGCTCCAGCCGCAGAGCGAGCTTGCAGGAGCGGTGGCAGCGTCCGCCCGGGAGGGTCACGGCCGCTCTGCGCTTCCTCCGCTGCCCTGGTCACTGTTCGACCCTCGCCCGCGTGCGCCCCTGGTCCGCCGCGGGCCCCGCCACATGGGCTCTATCTCCATGTAAGACTAATTGTTTTTTCACTGCTTGCTTATTTGGGAAGAATCATTGCTCCCAAATAAGATCTGGGAAAACGAACTCAGAGCACCTAATCAGAGTAGGCTGGAAATGATGGCCCCGAATAGTTGCTTCTAAAATGTGCACACTCATTAAAGTAAATTGCATCATCCAGGAAACATCTTAGACACACGGGGAGAAGAATCTTGTGGAAAAAAAGTACATAATATGTGTGAAAAGGGTTATTCAGTTTGGCAATCAAAATTGTACCTCTGGTAGGAAGGTATCAGCAAATCAAACTGTCAGAATAAAATTTCTGGCACCACTTTCTGTACATGCCCTAAAGTGGATCATATGTAAAGTAAAAATAAAAAAAGGAGCAAACTTAAAATCAGTTAGCATAAGGAAGGGCTGTGCAGAGTCCTAAATACAAGGATTTAGAGCTCTAGAGAAGCTCGAAAATCATCTCAGCAGGGGCCTCAGCTTTGTTTTTGTTTTCCAGAAAGAGCTGAGGCACCGCAGTGCGGGTGCTGCCTGCAGTCTGCAGCCAGTTGCGGAGGGAGCCAGAGTCCCTGCGCCTCTCCGCCCAGGGCCCTCTCCGCACACCACGGACGCCAGGACGGCAGAGGAGCAGCCTGTAAGCTGAGCTCGGTGGTGCCTGCGGCCCATCCGCCTCTGTCCTTTCCCGCTGCCTCCAGCCTACCTCGCCACACCCGCGGAGAAAGCAGCAGGCCCACAGCGCAGGGCGTCTGTCCTCACACAGAGCTGTGGCAGCACCTCCAGACCCAGGACAGCAGCGCCACGGCGGGCGCGGGTAAGGCAGAGGGGTGGTAGCAGCACAGAGCACGCTGCCTCTGCTGGTAACAACACAGATCCAACATACGGGGCGCGGACCACACGCAGTCAGAGTGACCACTGCAACTGAAAGGAAGAAGACTAGAGAAAGGACTTCGCCACTCAGCGGAACTGGACAGCATCAGAGCTGACGAGCACGAGCTGCCCTCGCGCAGAGCGAGGGTCACACACTGAGGCCGTGAGGGACCGAGGACGGAGAATGGAGGCTGCTCACTGGGGTCAAGGTCACCAGGGCAGGCCCAGGCGAATGAGCAGCCTGTGAGAAACTGACTGGGCCGTGTACGGCATTGACCTTGGGGCGTCAGGCGGGAGGCCAGCCTGGGTAGACACTGAGGTCTGAAGGTGTTCCCTGGCAAGCCTCCCCTTGACAGGATGAGGCCAGCCGCCATCATGGAGGGCAGTCTGCTCTGCCCCAAGTCCTAGATTTAAGTGTGAACGTCACTCAAAACACCTCCAAGGAAACATCCAAAACAATGTTTGGCCAAAGATCTGGGAACCGTGACCCAGTCAAGTCTAAAGTTAACCACCGGGGGCCTCCCTGGTGGCACAGCAGGTTGAGCACCGCACTGTGAAGCATCCACTGCACAGCAACACGAGTTCGATCTCCACCACCGGCCAGGGAGGGGACCCACATGGCGCAGCAGACCTCTCCTGCCTCACCCGCTGCTCCCCTCAGCAGTGTGTTTCAGTCCATCTGCCTGTTCTGCTCCCCACTCTGTCTCTGATGAACCCTTTCACCCCTTGTGCCTCTGGCCTGTACCCCAGCTTTTGTATGCATAAATAAAATCTTAAAAAAAAAGGGAAGAACTTTAATGGGGAGAAAAGCAAAAAGGTTTAAGATGGTACATATGAAAGCATTGTGCTCAAGCTATCAAGTAGAGGTAGAAGTGTGAGCGAGATGAATACCCACTATCTCTGGGCAGGCAAAGGGAGGAGGACTAACCTGATGAGGAGGGGGAGTTCTCAGTACCAGGAGGTGGGCAACCTCAGGCTGTGGCGGTTAAAGCCCAGTAAGTTTGTCCCGTGCTGATGAAAGCCTGCAAAGTTCTGATTACTTGGGCACTGCTCTCCGGTTGCTCTAAAAAGGCCTTCCTGCGGGAAAGCTGCTGGCATGTGAGCAGCCCTGTCAAGCGAGTGTGGGGACCAGGCAGGAGGAGAGGCGGCAAAGCTGAGGCCCTGAGCCAACGTGCGTCTGACTGTGTGTCTCCGGAGGGGCTCGGAGGGTGGTCTGGAGCAGCAGTAAGAAGTCAGGAGGGTCCTTCATTTGTTGTTGGTTTGTTTTTTTAAAAAAATTTATTTATTTATGCACACAAGAGCTGGGGTACAAGCCAGAGGCACAGAAGGTGAGAGGATTCCCCAGAGACAGAGCGGGGAGCAGAACAGGCAGATGGACTGAAACACACTGCTGAGGGGAGCAGCAGGGAGGCAGGAGAGGTCTGCTGCGCCATGTGGGTCCCCTCCCTGGTCAGGATCGAACTCGCGCTTCTGTGCCGCGGATGCTTCACAGTGCAGCGCTCAACCTGCTGCGCCACCAGGGAGGGCCCGAGGGTCCGCCATTTGTGTGCTGAACACGAAGGAGGTTATCAGTGACCATAAAGGAGGGGATGGAGAGAGCCATGACAGCAAGGGGAGACTTGGTTTCGGTCATAGTAGTAGAGAGAGAGAGACAGGAACATGAGGATGTGTGCACAGCACAGAGGTCTAGGTGACGGGGCAACCGGGCGTGAGCTTGGAGAAAGGCAGCGCAGACATTTCCAAGCACCCCTGGGTGGCCTCTGCCAGCACAATACACCTCTCAAAGCTCCATTCTCGAACCCCACCACTGCGGCGCTGCCATTCAGATGGCGCTCCCCACGCAGGGAGCACGGTCCCCAGCCCACGCAGCGCAGTGCGAACAAGACGAAGGCCTCCCGCTCACCTCTGACCGGGCCTCAGGACACTGCACCCACAGCTGGCCCTGCAGATCGGCTCACAGGTGCCACCGAGGGAGCAGCGGTGACACGCGGCGGAGTGCTGCCCCGATGGGGACGTGAGTCCAGTCCCACAATGGTGACATGCACTTGGGACAGGAAGGAGAGCTTGGCAGGGTGAGATTCCTGGTTTGGGGACAGGGCAGGCAGAGCACCGTCTGCTGACCCGAGGAGGACAACACGAAGTGACGGCCGGGTTTGTTTGCCTCTGGGGGAGGTGACATGGAGAGATCTTTTTGCTTTGGTAGAGAACACCCAACCCCAGAACTCGGCGGAGACGCCGGGCCGTGTCCCTGGCAGAGCCGTGCTAGCCTGTATGGGGAGCGGGACAGCCAGGGGACCTGCCCTGCCTCCCTGAGCGCCGCGGTCGCGGGCCACAGCAGTGTGAGAGAAGGTCCACCGGCCCGACTCGCACTGGCATGGGCTGCAGGCTGGAGAGCGCCCGTGAGCGCCCCGCCCAGCTCGCAGGGCCTTGCGCGCCTCCTCTCCTGTCTGCGGTCAGAAGTTCCTTTCACTGTGTTCTGCAGCCTAAGTTGATGACTCCTGATTAGGGAAGCACTTCTGTCAGCAGCTCCTAAGGGACCCTCATGGAGGCCCAAATTTTCGATGGTGGTGGGTAAGGGCCACCCAGCAGAAAGACTGGGAGGAATGAAGCTAGAAGTGGAGAGCTAGCCCTCTGTGGTGGGGTCAGGGTGAGGGTTAGCCCCAGTATTTATTTTCTACTTTTCTATGTATTTCTAAATTACCCCTAGTAAGTAGCCACCTCTTTAACAATCAGAGAGAACAATCTTAATGAAGTCAGTCTGGCAGCAGCATCCAGAGGGGCCTAAGCCAACCGAAAGGGGGTCTAGGGGAATCAGTGCGACACGCTCAGCGTGGACATCCTGGGTGGACTGAGACGACTGAATCCGAGGCCACCGTCAGCCAGCAAAGCACTCCGGGCCCTGCTGTTGCTGCGTGAAAACTGGCCTGCACCTCCTGGGAGAGGCTGCAGCAAACAACGCCTCCAAGCCCAGGCTGCACACAATGGTTCCCGCAGAGAGCAGCACGAGTCCCTCCTCTGCAGGTGCAATGGCCCGAGGGCGGCTTCCCTTTGCAGGCCTGGTCGTCTCTGGAGGCAGGGGCTCTGCGAGAGCTGAGAAGAGGCCATCTCGGGAGCGCTGCCACTGAGAGAGGCCAAGGCCCTGCCAGCGCCCTTCCGGGGAGACCAGGTGCGTTGCCCAGCGCGCAGCCATGCTGCCAGGTCCCCACAGCTGTCACAGCGGCTTGCACTGGCCCGCCCGGCGTTAGGACGGTGCAGAGCAAGGCAAGAAAAACCACCGCTATCTCTATGTTTTTTTCAAAATTATTAGAGTAAAAAAGCATTGTCCTTTTGTTAAGATTCTTTTTGAAACACAGCACATCAGTTTTCAAGTTCAAATGAAGTCTGGCACTTCAATAAAAAGAAAGCTGTGCACGCCAAGTCCTGGGCCCTCCGCACACAGCGCGGGGAGCCGCCCGCAGGCGGAAGGAAGGGAAACGACAAACTCTTTTGCCTAGATTTGCCACGAAGCAAAGAAAATCAAAACCATCCAGCACTTACGTGCCATGTCTAGTATTTAATACAATATTTACACGTAGCAGTAGAATAAGTAAAAACACCATTCTGTGACGCTGGTGATTGTGCAAAACAGTGCATTTCTGTCTGCTCAGCAGACGCCCAAGTCCACGGGACTCTGACCAGGATGTGCTTTTGTTTTGACAACTAGCAAGATCCTAACAAGTATCTTCGGTTCCTAGGAAGATTGTGTTTGAATCCCAGGCGTTACTGAAAACTAGCTTTTCTAAAGAAAAGTAGGTTTGCTTTTTCTCTCCGAAGCAATCCATTATAAATGCTAGAAGGTTGGGCCTCCCTGGTGGCACAGTGGGTTAAGCAACACACTATGAAGCAAACCACAGCCACTGCAGCACGAGTTCAATCCCTGCTGCTGGCCAGGGAGGGGCCCACATGGTGTGGCAGACCTCTCCTGCTGTGCCCGCTGCTCCCCTCAGCAGTGTACTTCTGTTGATCTGCCTGTTCTGCTCCCCGCTCTGTCTGTGGTGAATCCTCTCACCGCCCCCCACACCTCTGGCCTGTACCCCAGTGCTTGTATGCATAAATAAATAAATCTTTAAAAAAGAAATGCTAGGAGGCATCTTGATTTTTCCCACTGATGGAGAATGGACCCTGATTAAGGAGGCATTCCTTTCCGCAAATGCACGTCTTCGTGCTCTGTAAGCTGCACAATGACATCCAGGATGGGCAGTCCCAGACAGCGCTGTGGACACACTCTGTCCATCCCACTGTCAGGGTCTGCGTTTTAGTTCAGCTGCAAGTTCATTCCGGGGCTGTATGTGACTGTTCACATTCCAAGATGTATGTACAAGCTTACTGGGATGTGCTGCAAGCCCTGATAAGAGCACATAAGCTTAAGTGCAAAGGTTTGGAGAAAGAGAGAAGAAGAAATAAAATCAGTAGATAATTCTTGAAGAGGTGGCTTGAAAGACAGTTGAACAGAGATACCGCGCCAACGGTGAAGGTGTCACTGGGTGACTATGCTGAATGCCACTGATTTCATGGGTCAGGAAATCAATTTTCATGGGACCAACTTTTTGAAACTAAAATAATCACAAGGCTGCACAAAGAACCGAAGAAAAGTGGTATGACCCCCGGGCTCACACAAAGCAGCCAGACACGGGGGCTGCAGTCCACAAAGAGGTGCCTGGTCACCTGGGGATGCAGTGACGGTGAAGGAAAATTAAGCATTGGCTGTGCAGTTCAGCTAGCCTGGGATTCAAGGCTGTGCCAGACCTGGATAAAGAGACTTTAAAAACACGAACTGAATCCATGGGAGAGGCTGTTGTGCACGCGGGGTGGAGAGTACACCGGATCACTGAACTTCCACTCCCTGTTGTTGTAAATGGAAAACTGCTCTCCAAAAATAAAAATAAAGGACCAATATAATTGTCAAGCAGCTTAACTGTCTGGCAGAACAAAGCCCAGCACCCTTAAGACGGGCAAGAAGATAATGTACCACTGAGAGGCCAGTCCTGTTAAAGGGTCAACCGTGAGGTGCCAGGTGAAACGAGAATCCTGGTGGTGAGCAGTGTCGCAGAATGAAAGAAACAAAAATGGAAATCCTAAAACTGAAAACTACTACCTGAAGTGTTAGTTTCACTGAATGAGCTTAAAAACAGATAGAATCAAAGTTTAGTGAATTGGAAGTTATAACAATGGGCCAGGTCAAAACAGAGAACAAGATGAAAAGATAAAACTTTCTGAAACCAGGAATATATGTAGTCAATATTTTACAAGTCTGTTTTTCTAAAAAAAACCAAGAAAAATTAAACCACAGAGTAGAAGAAAGATCTGCAATGCACACATTTGACAAGGGGTTACGACCTAGAACACTACGAAATTAAACAACATATTAAAAATAGACAATTGAGCTGAAAAGAAACTTCACAAATAAAGATATACAAATGGCAAACAGGTACATGAAAAGATGCCATCATTGCTAATGATGAAATAGGGATAACAGCAATTTATAGCCATTAATTTCATTAGGGAAACAGCAATTAAAAGCCAACATGAGACTAAAATTAAAAATAGCAAATATTAGTGAGGATGTGAAGCAACTGGCACTCTCCTAAATTGCTGGCAGGATTGTAAAATGGCAAAAAATTTTAGAAAAACGGTTTTGCAGTGTTCCTCAAAATGAAAGTGCACACTTACCACATAGTCTGTTAATTGTATCCTCAAATGTTTACCCGAAAGCAATGTCAGCACACATATACACACACACACACAAACACACAGCCACCAAAGATATTGCATGTGACTGTTCAGAGCAGCTTAGCTCATAGCCGGTAAAACCTGGAGATAACACAAGTGTGGGGAACTCCATGTATGGAGTACTACTCAGTAGTGAAAAGGAACTCATACTGACATGCATGACTTGAATGACTTTCAAAAGCATTGTGCTAAGTGAAAGAAGCCAACCCACCCCAAAAATATACTTTATCATTCCATTTACATGAAAAGTCTAAAAATAACAGATCTAAAGTCAGAAAGAAGCATGTTAGTGGCTGTGTAAGCCAGGAGTGAGCTGGGTATTGACTACAGGGATTCTAAGGAACTTTTCAGAATGACGACAATTTTCTTTATCTTGATGGTGGTGGAGGATACAGAGGTGAATAAATGCAATGATACGTACCCGCATGTACACTAGAAGTGGATATATTTTATTATGTAAATTATACTACACAGCTCTAAAAATTAATTTAAAATACATAGTAAAACATGATCAGCATACTGAATGGATTTTTTTTCTAAAACAGCTGAAGAATAGGAGTGATTAAGGGAATGCTTATTTTGAGGTTGCTGTGTCATTCCTATTCCTTTTAAGTCAACAAATAAGAAGACAATTAGTTGTGTAAAGTCTTTCTATAATCCAAAAAATATTTTTCAATGACCTTGGCATCATTATTACGGCCCCTTCATTCTTATCAAGAGGGATTAGTAGTATTGTGCTATAGAAAATTAAGGCAAAAATAACTGGGTTGAATTCATTCTGAAAGTAAACATAAACTGAAAGGAAGCTAGAGTGCAGCTGTATAACAAAGTATGTCTCCATAGTCTGTCTACATTTTAGTTATGAGAGCTCACTGACTGTACTACATATCTACTGGATTTGGGGATTTTTGGTGCTGAAGTTAATGTAGAAAATGGTCAAATAATTATTTTTGGAAGATTAACAATTGTGACTGATGTAATTATGATTGGGTGAACTGAATAGAGAAATACATAATTTTAGGCATACAATCAGGGATGTCTGCCGATTGGAGGGGCTGCTGTGGTTCTTTAAATCATGCCAGAGAAGGGCCACCCTGGTGGCGCAGCGGGCTGAGTGTGGCACTATAAAGTATCCACAGCACAGAAGCACGAGTTCGATCCCAGCCAGGGAGGGACCCGCATGGCGCAGCAGACCTCTCCTGCCGCGCCCGCTGCTCCCTCAGCAGTGTGCTTCTGTCCATCTGCCTGTTCTGCTCCCCGCTCTGTCTCTGGTGACTCCTCTGACCCACAGTGCCTCTGGCCTGTACCCCAGCTCTTGTGTGCATACATAATAAATCTTTTAAAAAATTAACTGCTTGTCTTCAGGTTCCATTCATTCTGTCACCAGTTCCTTCGTGCTAGCTGGCACTGCGCAGTGGCGGGGCACCTGTGGGTGACACGGCCAGCCCCGCCGCAACAGGGCTCACAGCCACAGGCCACAGAGCTCGTGGACACCTCTACAGGGAGCACTTCCGCCCTTGCTCTGGAATTCTGTCTCCGGACACTTTAGTACTGACAATAAACCACTTGAAAAGGTTACAGTAACTCAAGCATGTTCTCTTTCTCTTCTGTGATTTCATTCAAGTTCAATTTGTACGCACCCACTTGAAAAGGACTAAAATGACCCAGAAACATGCCGTGAAGTTATATTAAAATAAATGAGCACCAGAAAGATTTATTCTACTTCTAATTCTCTTCTTGTGCAACCCATCCATCAGTGTGGGGATCTTGTTTCCAGGTCTCATTAAACAGTGGCTTGTCCACTCCATGAACACTAGTGCTACAGTACGTGTCTCTCTGCCCACTGTGAGTGAAAATAGACGAGGTGAGTTAGACTTCCGCTTCCTTCATTGCATATCACTTCACAGTTTCATTTAATCACTTATGAGTGACCTATCTCATAACCAAAAATAAAATCACAATAAGGCAGCAGTACAAAGCAACAGTCCAATTTAGCAGCCAAAGAAAACATCTGTACTGAAGACAGAAAAATTAGTCTCCATTCTCATGCAAAGATGGCTAAAATCAAACTCAGGCATTAATAATTAATCCAGGATGTCTCAGAACTCCATGACCCTTGGCCGTCAAAAGTCACTGCTACAATAAAAATGCCAGAAACTGTGGTTGTATTGATGGGGAGGGGGTAGAGGAGTCCTAGGTAATTTGGCAAATGTATGAAAGGATTGAAAAAATGGAACTGAAGAATCTGTATAAAAACTAAGCCAAAACATACCAACTGAATTGTTTTTTTATTGGCAAGGCACTTAAACTAATTGTTCTGCCTTTAAAATAGGAAGGAAACACTGATAATTGAAGGGGCATGAGACATTTGTACTTTGGGGATGGAATAAAGTTCTCCACCCCCCAAATAAAATGTACCAAGGGCTTTAAAGGCAAAGGCAAAATGGTCAAGAAGAATTTCTGGAAGGTCATTTGGTGAGTCCTGAGGGTCCCTTCCTGCTTTTCCAAAGGTCACAAGACAGAACTGTTCTTAAAATCTTCACAGAATGTTCTTTGGACACAATGAAGGATATTTCAGAGGTGATATTTTTATAATTCTTTTACAAACAGACAAGCAACCAGGGCAATTTATTCCAGTGTCAAGACAGTATGCTTACATAATAAAAATATAATCTAACATCTGCACACTTCAAACATTATCTGCCTGGTTGGCTTGTCCCTCAGGGAGGAAACCTCCCTCTATGAGACTCTCTTCCTGTCTTCCCTATCACAGCTCTCCTGTCCTCCCTTTGCAGCCCCATCACACCTTCCTTGTTTTACTCTAGTGGGGATGTCTTTTTCCAAAATGCTTTCGTTCAAAATGTAATAATAGCCATCTGGATCATTACAAGTTAAAACGAAAAGAAAATCCTTTCTTTTGCAAATATTTTTTCCAGAATCATTTTTCTGCTGGCCTTCAGTTTTAATAGCTAACACTCGCCAAAGTGTTCTGTCTACCTGGCCTTGTCCTAATGCTTTGACATAGAACAGTGCGTCTTATTCTCACACAACCGAGGTGTCACTGTAACTCCATCTATGGATGAGGAAATAGAGGTCCAGAGAACCCCGGGCCTTTTACTCACAACATGTGGGATAGCTGGGATTTGGCTATGGGCGCTGTGGCTCAACAGCTCAGGTGCTCGAACAATATGCCATTCAGGGCAACAAGGAAATCGGAACAATACTAGTTGTTGGAGAGAAAAACGATCATCTCATCTGCACTAGCATGTGTCAGTCAGTCTTGCGGCTTGGATGGGATCTGAGATTTGCATTTCTAGCAACGTTCTACGTGAGTTGCAATGTTTTAACACAATGCTAAGGAGGACAGTGTGAGGCTATGGAGAAGTAAGAATTCCTTCTGAGTCAGGGATCTCAAGAGGTGCAGAGCCAGCGGGCTCTGGAGAGACAGACACAGAGCTGGAGGCGAGGCTGGTTACGGGAACTGGCTCACAGTCTTAGCGGCCAAAATGTCCCACAGTCTTGCCGATGGTCACAGAAGACTGGGTGTGAGTCCGAGAAGCAGACACGCCAGCACGTGGACAGGAGAGGGTAGACATGCCAGGTCAAGAAACAAGAACTGGACTTCCTCTGCTTTCTTTGTCCTGTCCATGCCAGTGGTGGATTAGAGGTATGCAGCTGCTGAGGTGCAGGCAGGGCTCTCCTCTCAACTGATTCAGAATAAGTCTCTTCCCCAACACCCACACATACCCCCATTAGTAAGGCCTCACCTGAGCATCCTTTACCCGGGAAGCTGACATAAAATTAACCATCATGGTAAGTGAAACAGCGCGCGTGTGTATATGTTGTGTGTGTGTGTGTGTTTCGGCAAGAAACAGAAACCCATCCAAACCACACCAAGTAAGAAGACGCCATTCAGGGCTCCCGTGGGTTGTGCCGGAGACAAGGTGACGAAGCATTAGTGTACGAAGCATTAGTGTAACCAAAGCTAAGGACTGGTCAGTAGGGCCTCCCTGATGCACTGTGAAGCATCTGCTGCACAGCAGCATGAGTTGGATCCCCGGCTGGGGAGGGGACCCACATGGCACAGCAGATCTCTCCTGCCTTGCCCGCAGCTCCCCTCAGCAGTGTGTTTCAGTCAATCTGCCTGTTCTGCTCCCCGCTCTGTCTCTGGTGAATCCTCTCACCTCCTGCACTCTGGCTGTACCTCATCTTGTATGCATAAAATAAAAAAATAAAATCTTTAAAAAAAAAAAAAAGAACTGGTCAGCACTAAAGCTCCTCCCTGAGTCTTTCTGGACCCACAGACCGGTCCTCCGCATCCCTGGCTGTGTGCAGGGTTCATGCTCCATCCCTTGTGAAAATGACAGCTCAACTCAGTCCACTTCCCAACTGGTCACTTTGACTCTGACCCAACCGTCACTCCCCAGCACACGGGGCTCTCTGCCACCTCCACTGCTTTCCTCACACCCTTTCCTGCGCAGTCCCAATGCCCCCTTGTTTCTGTTGGTTGAAGAAGTATTATGGGTCTGCCAAAAAGCCTCCAAATCTCCCTAATTAAGGTTAATTTTCCCTCCCTGTTTCCTATGGGACAGTCTATGTCAATATATAAACAGGGATCAGTACCCCAGAGACAAAGCACCAAGAAAATATTCAACAGAATGTCAAGAGGCCTCTAAAGACCAAGAAAAGTGACCCACACCCAAAACCCCAACCTAACCCAAGGCCGGGAGAGCCCTTCCCGCGGAAAGAACAGAACAGGCACTAAGTGCCCTCCACACACAGCCTCAAATCCCTTAGTATCCTTTTAGCAGAAGGTTCTAACTGGGGGCACTAGTTCAACTAAAACCAGAGCTAATTAACTTCTTCCACCAACGCCCACACAGGTGATGGGGCATTCCTACTCTGGGATTCTGTTCCCGATAGTTCACATTTGCAAGTCAGAGTAGGAAGACAAGCAGCTGTTCGGGCCAGAGCCAGTCGGCACCCCTTCTGGGGCTGCCTGTGTCACAACCTGGAAGTCAAGCCCCACAGAGCCCTTCAGGAAATCCCCAGAGGCCAGAGCAGAAAAAACAAGCAAACAGGATGTGGGCACACGCTTCTGCGCTCGAGCAGACAGGTAAACTGAGGCAGCTTCTCCAGTAAGAATGACTGCCCAGGACTCTCCCAGACACCATGCCGAGCACTGGGCCTCTGCGACGAGCAGAACCGAGCTGAGGTCACAAAGCCACCACAGGCTATTTCTTTTCGCCCCGTCTGCTCCTTCGTCAGACGCGTCCCCACCACCTGCCACGCCCTCAGCGCTGCTCTGCACGGGTGTGCGGGGCTGAGCCGGGAGGCTCACAGATGCTGCTCACAGGGGCACACAGCCCACGTTCACGCAGCCTGAAGACCACGGGCTTGGCCTTCTCTCTCCACTGGATTGGACATGCGCTTCTACGATACAGCAGTTGCATTCATCACACCTTTCCTGTTAACAGCTTCTGTATTTAGAAAAGACGATGAGAATCATTCACCCATCATTATGGACTCTTGAACTGCTTGTTTTGAAAAGCAATGTGAAATACTCAATGACATGTTACTAATGAAAGCACCAACTGTTTACCTAGTACAGCATCCCTCATGTCTTGTACTATGAGGAGATGGTGATATTCTCATTTTTCCAGAGGAGGAAACTGACGCTCACGGAATTTAAACGACTTTGGCAAAGCCACAGACTCTGAGGCAGTATCTCCCAAATGTGACTGGGTATCACTAACCCCTTCATCAGTAGGTCTTAGTTAAGCATGAAAATGTGCATTTCTACCCTTCCTCCTGTACAGTGCTGAGGGCTGCAACAGAAGGCCCTGAGAACATGGAGGCAGGTGGACTCCTCCCCACAGCCAGGGGAGGGAAACAGCATTTGCAGAGTTTGTGAGGCCGGAGCTGGGCCCCAGTGGTCTGGCTGGAGCTCCCCGAGCAGAAAGACGCCCCGCGGGCCGGGGCACAGAGCAGATCCAGAGGCGCAAGTACCCTAAACACACCGTTTGGGAACTGACGAGGAGCGCGCATGATCGAACTTACTCAGGTGATGGTATCAATTTATTCCATTCCTTCCTGGAAAGAGGAGAGTGGGGAATATGATGAATAAGAAAATTAGAGAACGAGGAAGGGGATGCTGAGGTAACTCATACCTGCTAAAAACCCAAGCTGCCAATCCAAATGTCAAAGTTCAAGAAAGAAAACGCATGTGGACTACCACTACAGACACCTCCTCACTCCTGGCTTATTTCCTCCAACACCACTACCCGAAACCAAAGAACATCTACGTTCGCATGTGTTTCGGACACGTGCTCCATGATCCACCACAGCCCTCTTACTTGACACTTCCTCCGCACTTGCTCACGGCTCACCGTGCAGAAGGCACCCCGGCGCCCGTCATGGAGCTGCACCCCACGCACGGACGAGGCTAACACAGAGCCCCAGCACAGGCAGCACAGCTCACGCTCGTCTGATACGAGCACATTTTTAGAGGGAATCTAAAAATTGATGTTTATTAGTAAAGACAGTTGAATTTCAAGAACTGTCACAATCTAATGCTGCGGTCTTTGCGGTTGTTTTGGAGAGCAGCGTGAGCACATTGCACAATGCAAACCCCAGCTGCTTGTCTTTCCTGTGCAGTGAAGGATAAGTCTTCGGGAAGCCGGATATCTGGTTATTAATATATAGCCATGCTCCGGTTCTGCTCTCTCAAATAAAGTTTTTGTCTGACAGATGTTGTGCAATCTTCTTCAGACAATAACCACATCTGGCACACAAAGAAGGTCATGTCAATATTCCAAAGAGCCATTATGTTTGCCCCAAATATCCTCTCATTTCATCATAGTCTTGCCTGAGACAAAAGTTGAGACGCTTCTTAGTGCAGAAAATATTTCCACGGTCCTATTTCTCTGCGGAAAAAAAGAATTACTGGAGTTTCCAGTCATTATTCCCATTGTCTAGTTCAGTAAATAAATTCCAATGTGACCTGGAACAAGTTACTTAGCCTCTCTGTGCCTCAGTTTCCCAACCTACAAGGCGAGAAATACCTCCTTCACACGATCACCAAAAATATAGTTTTTAATTGAAATAACATTGGCTTAAAACCAAGGTACACTGCATTATAATTCTGCATCTGGGCCTCCCTGGTGGCACAGTGGGTTGAGCGCTGCACTGTGAAGCATCCACGGCATAGCTGGGATCGAACTCATGCTGCAGTGGCTGCCAATAACTTGATAGCACTGTGACTTGATAGCACTTGCGCCACCAGGGAGGCCCTCTTTTCTTTTTCTTAATTGGAGAAGCACTGGTTCATAATGATGTGCATGACTCAGAGGTACAGGATCACACCTCTAGATGTATGTCACAATGCCACACCCACCACCAAGGCATTTTGCTCTTAAAATCGGAGTTTGTTTATGTATGGCCTGGCAATGTATTGTTTATCTTC
This sequence comes from Galemys pyrenaicus, assembly GCA_019455555.1. NCBI lineage: Eukaryota > Metazoa > Chordata > Mammalia > Eulipotyphla > Talpidae > Galemys > Galemys pyrenaicus. Next base: position 2,204,954 of record JAGFMF010011608.1, on the reverse strand, counting down.
TGCATGAAATCATACACTGTTTGTCTTTTAAGGCAGAGTTGTATTCCATGAGTGTATATACCGCCCATCTTCACGCACTCACCTATGAATCTTAGTGAATGAACATTACGTTGTCTCTAAGCTCTGGCCCCAGTGAGCACTGCTGCAATAAACAAGGCAGTGCATAAGTCTCCTGACTTGGTGTTTTCATACTCTTCAGGTAAAGAGCTGGAAGTGGAGTAGCTAGAGTGAATGCTTCTATTTCCATTCTTACTTTTTTGTGCGCTCTCCATATGGTTTGCTATGACAGCTGCATCGCCACCAACAGTGTAAGAGGGCTCCCTTTCTCCCACACCCTCACCCACACTTGTGTCTTACATTCTGAGAACAGCCATTCTCACAGGCGTAGGATGATACCTCATTATGGATCTGATTGCATTTGGTTTTGATTTGCATTTCCCCGATATGTGAAGGAGGAACGCTTTTCATGTGCCTGTTGGCCATCTGGAGAAGTGTCTATTCAGATACTTTGCCCATCTTTTGTTTTGTTGTTGTTGTTGAGTTGTATGAATACTCTATATATTTTGTATATTAATCCCTTGCCAAATGTGTGAGTGACAACTGTCTTTAGTAGATTGACTTTTCATTTTGATGATTGCTCCTTTCCGTGTACAGAAGCTTTTTAGATTGTTTACTTCTGCTTCTTTTACCAGTGGAGTCAAATACTCAGAGTCATGTCTAAGGCCAATATAAATGAACCTATCAGCTATGTTTTCTTCTTTGTATTTCATGGTTTTCTTCTTACATTTGAGTTTTTAACCCACTGTAGCTAAATTCTATGTATGATATAGACGCTCCCATTTTTTGGATGTGGCTGTCACGTTTGCCCACTTATTGAAGAGACTTTGCCCTAAAATCAGGTACTATAACAATTTAATTGACCAAAATATGTAAAGCACAGCCCAGTGACTGGTCTTCAGTGTGACAGCTTCATTTTTTTCCACCATTTTGTTGAGATCTATTGTTACAAAAAAATACACAGTAAATTTATTTAGTCCATTGTTTTCCAAAATTAGGAAAAAAAATTGCTTCCTGTAGAACACTTGTATTGCACCGATTTGGGTGTGGTTTGACAAGGGTTAGAAACAGCTTGAACTTGTACAGGACGTACATTTGTTTCCATTTTGGTTCCCTGCCTTCCGGGAATGTCAGACTTGAGGGTGGCGGGGGGGAAACTATGATCCCTGGAGTTTACAATTTACCAGGAAAAATGAGGAAGTTTTACATGAAAATTTGGGGACACTATTTTAGAAGCAAAAATTATTTATTTTGTGAATTTAGACGACTAATGCTAAGGCAATTGTATTCTGGGTGTGTCTAGTTCTTTCTACTTGGATTTTTAAAAATCTTGCCAAGATTTCTCTCTTCCAGACATAAAGTCTTAAATTAAGTACATAAGTATGGCTCTGGAATGATTTTGTGTGACCAAAACCAAGATTATTTTATTAAAATGTAGCTACTGGTGCTGGTGAAGCGATCTTATATCGTAACATTGTACATTTGTCAAAACCAACCGAACTTCAGAGCACAAAAAGGGAGCCTTCATATGGCCAGATAACAAAACAGTCTAGGCAGTCACTGTAAATTACTTATGCATAATTAATATCTAAACAACAGCAACAACAAAGAATTTAGGAAGTCCTGGAACCCAGGAAGGATGGCTGACTGTGAGAAGAGGATCTAATCATTTTACAAATACACAGAGGAGGGAAGAACTCATTGAAAGGGCTGGAAATACACACCCTTAAATAACTTTAGGAGTTCCCGGAATCTATAAAACTGACTGCAAAAGGGACTGCACATGAAAACACTGTACCCAGTTGTTAAGCTGTTTTCCATGCAAACGTGGGCTAAGAAGCCCGATACTATTGTTCATGGTACTGGAAGTGAACAATTAAGTAAATGGATGATGGGTGGTAACAGCCACATTTCTCACTGTTGGGGTAGGAATTCATAAACAAACCAGGTGAAGAGCTTTAAATAACCCATGTAGCTCAAGTTTAGTATAATGTAGATGCAGATGACAACAGAAATAATCACAGGTGTGTACATCACTTGGGTTAGTAGACGCACATAGTACTTCGTTCTGTCAGATGAGACATCCTAGAAGAACGAATCCCCAGTGGCAGCGAGCAAGCATGGAATCAAGACCCTGGTGTCTCCACCACTGCCTAGTAAAGGGACCCGGGCCTCCTCGGAGGAAAGGAGTAGTCTAGGCCTAGCGCAGGAAACGTGCAGGAGCTACGCCAGGGAGGCACGGAGCCAAACAAAAGAGACGCCAGTGGCCAAAGCGGGGTCAGTCCGAGCAACATACAGTGTTAGATACTGGCCCAGAATATAAAACAGGTTCCCATCACTCCATATGGATAGAAGGCAATCATTAAATACATAACATATGGGGGACAAGAAAAATTCACCCCAAATGCATGTAACTACTCCCCCCTGAAGAGGAGGACAGTAACTCCTCACTTGTTAGGCGTCAGCTGTGCGCAGCCACAGGCAGGACGGAAAAGGGAGAAGGGGCAGGAGCGTTGCAGCGGAGACTCGTGAGCCCACCTCTCAGCCAGGTGACGGAGTCGCCTCGGGACGGCAGACCCAGCTGGCCACGCTCAACGACACGGAGAGGGCGCACCCGCTCCCGCTTTACCCACCCACACAGTCCTGTCTCGTTCTGAGAAAGAACATCAGCCAGATCCCAAGAGCGGGGACTCCTACAAAGACCCGGCCCGCGCCAGCCCGCCAACATCACTGCGGACAAAACAAGTGCGAGCGCCAGGCCGCAGGAGTCCTGGAGCGCGGTGGCCACGCCACAGCCACAGCGGAGAGGCCTTCTGTGGGAGCCAAGGGCTGTGGGGTAAAGTGTGAATTCCGTTAAGAATTGCGACTGATGCGTTACACAATGTAGGCAACACTCGTGAGAATAAGAGGGACGACATTTGCTCAGGGTAGACAGGGACTCTCCATACGAGCTTCTCGACTTCTCTGTAAATCTATAGCGATTTTTAAAACAATAGGTAGTTTATTCTCCACAATGTGAATGAGTACCAGAAACTGTGATGGGGGCAGCGCCCCGTGTCTGGGGCTGGCATGGGTCAGCTGTGTGGCAGACCACACGGGGCAGTGGCTGCAGGAGACGGAAGGGTGCAGCTCTGCTGCAGTGGCGTCTGCAGTACTGCAGCAAGTGGGCAGGGGAGCAGCGTTTCTTTCCCATTATTTCCACTTGTTTGAGATGCAACTGCCATACACATTGTGAGGTATTTAAAACGCACGTCCTTGGCCTCCCTGGTGGCATAAAGGGTTAAGGCACAGCACTATGAAGCATCAGCAGCCGCTGCAGCACGAGCTTGATCCCTGGGCAGAGAGGGGACCCACAGGGTGCAGCAGGCCTCTCCTGCCTCGCCCGCTGCTCCCCTCAGCAGTGTGTTTCAGTCAATCTGCCTGTTCTGTTCCCCACTTTGTCTCTGGTGAATCCTCTCACCCCTCACACCTCTGGCCTGCACCCCAGTTCTTGTATGCATAAATAAATCTTTTTTTAAAAAATTAAAAAATAAAGAGCGTGTCCTGGTGATGTAGTGGACGGGTCCATCAAGAGCGTGTCAGAGAATGGGCACCGGTGCAGGAGCACAGAGGCGCCTTTCCTAACCAAAGCGGGCTGGTGTGTCCTTTCCACTCTGCGCACCAAGCAGACCCCCAGTCCCGACACCACCTGTGCTCTCCTCACACCAGGCCACCTCCGCCGCCAGCGCTGGAGGGTGTCAGGAAACGGCCCGAGGACTAAAACTCTGGCTTCACGGGACTCGCTGTGCAGCTAACGGAGCATGCGGATGCCTGACGGCACGAACCCTGCGGAAGCGTGTGCTTAATTAACTTTACGCTCTTCACTTTCACGTTTGCTTTCTAAAAGAAAGTTGTTAAGTTGTAGGAGCTCAGGCCCGATGACACCCAGGGAGACATCTGCAGATCATACCATGAAAACAAGCCCAGCAGAGAAATTTTGAAAACTAGAACTAAAGTCTCAGTTTAGTCACGTCAGTTCAGCACTTACCAGCAGACCAGACACCTGCGGTGGAGTCGGTAACTAGCAATAAAGTCAGATCCCTTCTCCTTCCCCTGAGGTGCACCCAGGAGTACTGATAAAAACAAATGGAAGGAGCCAGACAGGGACTTTTTATTAGCTAATTAGTTGCCGTGACACATTAACAATTCATTAATAATTTTCTTTTTCACTGATATGTGGGTATTATTCACTTACCATGCCTGAGAATTACCACTGATTTCTGTTTCCCTGAACCTGTGGGTTAGAATACCAGTGCTAGCGAGTCCTTCGCAGGCGTAGAGCTGCTCTCAGAGAACGCTTCCCTTGTTTTGTAGGGCAACAGGGAACTTCTTACCCTTCATCCGCTCCCAAGCACATCATCCTGTCTTACTGACAAGTCAGAGAGCGGGGGGAGGCTGCTTTCACAGGCCCCTCCTCATCCTTCAGGCATTTCATCTGGTGCATCAGACACTGCTATGCAGATGCTGGGGATCCAGAGCACCCCATGCTGCATGGCTCACCAGTCGGGGGGCACGGTCAGGCAGCCCAGTTCCTGTGATGGACACTGCAGGAACACAGCAGGGCCCACGGCACGCCCAGGAGAGCGGGGACAAGCGCTGCTGACGACGGCCCCAGCAAGACCTCCTGGGGCTGCTGAGCCGGGGCAGGAGGATGTCACCACTGTCGTCCATTACAAAGTCTGCTTCTGGGAGCATGGCTGTCGGTGCAAAGGGCGTGCCAAAGTGAGGCTGGAGAGCTGGACAGGGCTGTGGATAAAGCGCTCACAACAGGAGAAGGAGCAGGACTTACCCTGCAAATGGTAAGGTGCTGAGCGATTTGAAAAGGGTTAGGGTTAGGTTGGGGGGGGCAGCTGGTGGTGCCAGCATTTCAGTAGCTCGCTCTGAGGTTGTGTATCACAGGGGTTGTGAGCCGAAGACTGGACAGGAAGGTAAACGACAAGGCTGCTGGATCTGATGAGGCTGTGGTTGGTGGAAAGAGAAAGGACTCAAGATGTGTTAGAAGATAAAGCAGTTGGCTGAATATAGCAGGTAAAATGAGGGCCGACCAGGGAGAGTTCCCAGAAGTCCAGCTCCAACACGCATTCCAAAACTACTGCCAGCAAAGAAACTGAAGGGGGAACCAGCTGAAAATGGAAGGTTCTCTGCAGTCCCAGGTAAATTTTACAATTTCTTTTCTATTTCTGTGAAGAAAAGAGTTCTTGGAATTTTGATAGGAATTGCATTGAGTCTGCTTATTGCTTTAGGCTGCAAGTACAAAACAGTGATTTCCAGAATGGAAGGGGGAAGGGGGGTAATTCGGTAAAGGGATCAAGTATATGGTGATGGTGGAAACTAGAATTCTGGATATAATGTAGTGCAGATGTTGGTTTATAGATTTGTACACCTGAAACCTATATAATGTTACAAGCCAATAATACTTCGATAAAAAATGAACGAATAGAGTGGGAGGTTGTGGGGTCAACACTGGATTTTTCTTTTTTTTGGGGGGGGGCCTGAAGTGCTTTTGACTCATTCGTGTGAAAATGCTGTGAGCAGTGAGCTCAGCTACAGGTGGTGATGCGGCCATACAGCCCCTTGATCAACCCGAGCAGCCGGGAGTTCTCTGCGGAGTCTCCACCACACTCGTGGGGAGTGGGCGTCTCCCGTGACAAAACCCTGGCCCCGGCCCCTGAGCTGCCGCGCGCCTTTGCTCCGCATGCCCATGCTGGTGGCTCGTGACAGAAGCAAGTCTCACGCGTGTGTGTGCTCACCCGAAAGCCCAGCAAACATCTGGCACACACAAGATGCAGGGGACACATGACCCTGCCCGTCCTTTTTGAATAAGTGAATAAAAATAAACTGACTGAGTTTACACTGATTATAAATAACAAATATGCAGCTTATACAGGCTTTGCTAATTATGTTTCCACTTGAAAACAGGGACCGTTATTATTTGACTCTTTCCACTAAAGGTTAGCACATCCCAGTGACCTCAACAACCACTGCCATCCTCCTTAAGTTCACGCAGGCAGAGCCAGAGGCCCAGGAGCGAGCGAGAGTCACGAGCACCCACACCGGCTGGGGCGTCTGCCCCCCGCGCCCCTGCCCCCGGGAGCGTGCAGGCCCTGGCTCTGGACACTGTCACTGGCCTCTCAAGCTCTTTGCGACAAATGATGCTATCCCGGCGGTGAACTCTCTGGGACTGTTCTCTTGGGCACTAGAAAGTAACAAGGTCTGATACGAAGAGCCGTTTAAAATTTTAGGGTACCCTGTTCATGTCTATTATTTCCTAAATGCCTAGAGCGGAGAGTACACAGAGTAAATTTATGTAAATCTGTGGGGTATCTTAATCATTACTCTGAAATAATGGAACGGGTTGGCTTAAAGGCATGCTAAGTGCCTAGGGAAAAGCTAACTCTATCTTGTAGGCTGGACTTTACAGACCACCCCTTAAAGAGAAATAAACAACAGGACTGGGAGTTAATTTGAGGATCGAGCGTAACTGATCCCAGATGTGGCCAACTCGCTGGAGCCAAGCACACGACGCCACAGCCGTGACCCACCCCTCCGGCGTGCGGTTTTCGGGCTACCAGGAAGTCTTCAGCCCGTTGTTCAGTGCCTACTACTGAACTATGGTTTCAATGAAGTTCAATTTTTTGTTTTTAAGAGACAGTCTCCATGGGTGCGCCCCTTGAGTATTAGTTTAGTGAGCAACGATACATCCGTGAAGACTAGAAGGACAGAAGACCAACTTCAGCCCACAGCCTGCTCGAGAGCCAGGGGACAACGGGCAGATGGTTGCACGTGACACCGCATCGCCCCTTTCTCTCATTCCGCTCCCACCAGCTCATACATCAGTGGGCTGATGGAGAGGGACGGGAAGTACCACGGGATTTCATCCGTTCTGTGTCTAGGCTGTTTTTCAAGGAAGGGGGTGGATGGGCCTCCTTTCTCTGGAGAGGGCTCTCTCCCACATGCTCCTACGCAGTCCACTCGAAGCGGCATGTCTTCTGGACATCCCAGCCTGCAGCGGCCTCTGCCCTCTGGGCTTCCCTGCCGCCTGCACAAAGGCCTTCACCGCAGGTGCTGTCTGCATAATGCCAAGAATGGCGCTAGGTCCTGAAGACACCTAAGTCTGAGGCCCCGCCTCGAGCTCATGAAGCTTGAGAAGCTGCAGGGACAAACAGAAGTAAATCCAGCTGCCCAGTGCGCTGGAGGAGAAAAGTTCTCTAAGGGGTGACAAGTGAGCTGGCTTGGGGTTTAAATCTGCCTCCTCGTCTGGGCTATCCCGACAGTCACTAGCACACAACTGATTAAACAACATAACCATGAAGCAGGTGCCAGTGATTCTCGGCACTACGGTGCTGAGTTAGAGCAGTGCTCCAGGACACTGCTTTCCTGAAGTCCATGCACTTACGCACCCGCAGCAAACTTTCCTGGACTAGAGCGTGGTTCAGCATCAGTTCTGTTGCTACTTTTCACATTTATATAAATAAAGCGAGACATGGCCTTTCTGATGTAACAGACGGGGACAGGGAGCACGTAGCGATACCCTTCCTGCTGCTCGTCCCCTTGGGCCCAGCTAGGCATGTGGGTCACATGCCAACGTCACCTAATTACCTGTCAGAAACTGGAAGCCACACGAGCTACCAGCTGCTAATTCAGTACATTCTTCAAATGTGCTAGGAGCACAGAATGTGGAACCACCTGCCTTTGAAAAAGGATCCAGAGTAATGCACTTGCAATCACGACCTCGCCAGGGGACATTTCAACACCTCTGCACAGGAAGGGCATTCTGAATGAATGACCACCGCAGCCCGGCCGCCAGCGGCAAACGACCCTTTAAAGTCAGCTGGAGACCCGCAGGGAGGTACGCGCTGCTCCCCGGAGAAGGTCCACGTTTCAGGGGTGTCAGGCGCTCCCGTCTGAGCCAGGCCCCTGTCTCCAGAGGGAGGGGAGTCACTGTGCCAGCTGCCCACACAACCTTCCAGACCCTGGGGCAGCAGCTCGGAGCCTCCACAGTTCACTCAACAGAGACTGACGCGCCTCCTCCAGCTGCTATCCTCGCACGCCGCCTTCTGAGTCTGGAGGCTCCCGCACTGTGGGAGGTAAGCACAGGGCAGTTGCCCTCGCCCTTGTTCAGGTTGGCCTGGTGGCACTTTCCCGTCGCTGCTCTTACAGTGACTGAACACGCGCCGACAGCCTCAGGAAGCCCAAGCGGCACCTGCCTGTGCTGCGGGGCAGTGAGTGAGAGCCCCAAAAGCTGCAGGTGTCGCCACTCCGACAAAGTGGAAGTCACAAAAGTGAGTATTTGATTCTCAGACTTGCATACGTCTACCACGAAGATAAGGAACTGATACAAACCCAGCACGGTGACTGACGACTCTCTGAGGGAAAGGGTGTTACAGGCAGCCGGAAGAGGAGGCTTCGAAGAGATGGGTTAAGAGCCACGTCTATGGGTTTTGTTATTTCTGTGAACTACACAGACATTACTTTATGCTTCTAAGTATAACATGTCTTGTGATCTATTTTTATCAACTATTTTACTTGTTGATGTCAGAGCTGAGCAAAGCTTGAGAGGACACAGTAACATGCTGTTCTATAAGGCAGCAACAGAGAGTATTTTACTCACTTCATTCATCCTGCAGATATCTGCTGGGCGCCCAGCTTGTGCCTGCTCTAGGTGAAGCTCTGAAACTGCTCGTGAAGCATGCACGAAGGAGCAGCTAGAAAGTCGGAGTTCCCACGATGTCAAGAGGCGGAGAACATGGATGACACGGGTTCGACGAGTTGCCTCCCATCAGAAACCAAGTGATACGGGATGTGGCGGTCCAGAGGTCAAGGGGAAGAATGTCAGTACCAGACGTGCGGCTTGTCAAGTCTGTCAATGAAAAGTACCTCATTCTTGTTCGAAATTTTCATTGTGTTTTTTCTTCTTGAGATAATGCAGTCAACAATACTAAAAGCTTCTTTTGACTCAGAACTACATATTTAAAAAAAAAAAAAACCAAAAGTTTGTTTTTAATGGTGAAGCATTAACTTCAGCACAAATACACGTTGTATGCATCTATGCATGTGCATGTGTGAGTGCACGTGTGTTTAGTAAGCTATGCTGCTACTATGGTTTGGCACTGACTTCCAAGCCTCCTCACTGGGACATCTTGAAACATTAGCAGTAATAGCTACGGCACATTTCTCTGTCACCAGAATTCTGGCTGTCACTGTCTCTGCACAGGTCTCTGCTGTGACCCGTGTACTCTTGGCCGAAGAAATATTTCTATCTTAGTGTCCAGTAGCAGTTACAAAGCTGTTTTGGTCTCTCTGCTCATAAGCATTCAAGTGCCAGGCTCTGCAGGGCGAGCCCATGACTTCTCCGGCTCTCGCCAGCTCTGTCCCCACCCACAGGTCCTCTGTGAACCTTTGTTTCCCACAGCAAACGCTCTGTGCAAACACAGGGCAGCACGGTTTCCAGGGAGCACTCTCTCGGACTCCCGCCACATACTGAGCCCGCCTGGGGACTAGGCTGCAACACCGGGACACGTTCACAGGTGCTCTAGGCTTGCAATTTTGTTTTGTAATAAAAATAGAGAGTACCTTCCATTCAAATTGGCTCAAATTCTAATAGAAAATATCTCCACAACCTCTGGACCCATGGAAAAGTCATATTCGCCGTGTTGCTTCAGGTAAATACTAGAACATGTGTGCTGTGGTGTCAGAATTCAAAATTTACTACTTGATTATACTGTGCCCTATTTGATATAAGCTAAACCATGATTTTTGTGAGGTAACCTCAACTCTAGGCTATGATTTTCAACCCTATACATTATAGTTTTGATATCAGTTGGCTCAGATGTCAGGTTTATTTGTATCAAGATAGATAAATTTATACTAATAAATGTAAATTGGTAAATTTATAAATACCAATTTAAGGTTTTGCTTGAAAAAAAAATAAATTCTGAAGAGCAAAACTGTAGTATCCATTTGATTCATTATTCTCTTATCTATAGAATTTTGCATAGACAAATTTCTACCAGAATATGACTTAATGGGTAGAGAGATAATGTTTTGTGCAGGTAATGAGTTGCCTTTAATACTTAAAGTTACCAAACTACTTATCTGAGAACAAATCAGAATTAGAGAAACATTTCCCCAGATGACACGGGCTGGCTGGCGAACGTCTAAGCTCCGGCGGTCCTTTTCGTAGGACTCCAGGCACCGCCTCTCACGCTGGTGTGCGCACCACCTCAGGAGCGCAGTGCTGTCCCGTTTTTACACTGGTTACAGTGCGGCCGTATCTACTCACTCAGCACATTTCAAGACATCTACTCTGCATCTCCTGCTGTGTTAAGAATGAGAGGTAGGAGATTTTTTTTAATGAACTCTGACTAAAAGAAGCATCCACTACGTAAAAGAAATGTAAATTTATTAAATAAAACATTTTTATGGGGCCTCCCTGGTGGCGCAGTGGGTGAAGCAACGCACTATGAAGCAAAACGCAGCCACTGCAGCAAGAGTTCGATCCCTGCTGCCGGCCGGGAAGGGGACCCACATGGCGCAGCAGACCTCTCCTGCCTGGCCTGCTGCTCCCCTCCGCAGTGTACTTCAGTTGATCTGCCTGTTCTGCTCCCCGCTCTCTGTGGTGAATCCTCCCACCACCCCCCACACCTCTGGCCTGTACCCCGGTGCTTGTATGCATAAATAAACTTTAAATAAATAAATAAACATTTTTATTTCATGGCGGCAGGTATGCTTTCAGATTTGTGCCCAAAGACCAGTGATATCCATGAAATGTCTGTAACTCTATTCCGAGAATATTTCAAAGCCACAGTGACAGTTTAATGACACGTTGAGAATGGAACACACACCTACCAAGCAGACAAGTAGCAAAAGAACAGCCCTCGCAAGAAGGTGGCAAGTTTGGACACCTAGCTGCAGCAAGTGATCTGGTCCTGCCAAGCACAGGCAGGGAAGGGAAGTGTCAAGAGACGAAGAAAGAACAGAGGCAATGATTTTCTTTTTGCATTATGAAGAGAAGGTGTATTCAGTTTCCAGAAGGTCTTTCCCAATGTAATAAAATTAGATTGTAACAAACACTTTAAAAGCATTAGAGGGCTCACAAAAGAGGGAGGAAATCTTAGGGGTAAAATAAGCAAATAGTTGAGAACTCTGAACTGAAACTTGAAAATAAGGACAGTGACTAAGTCCACACACAAGCTGGGCTGGACATGACACCGTACGAGGTTTTGAACAGCAGAGTAAGCCTGAGGCTGACAAGCACAAGTAAGAGTTAAACCTGACACTCCTGAATTAGGCAGAGCTGGGAGAAGGGTTCCCAAGTCCCAGTCTGCACCACCAGCAAGAAGTTCAACAGATCCTCTGTGGAGATAGTTAAAGACAATTTAGGGCCCTAGGAGCCCCGCTGACCAAGTTCAGTTACACAAGGAACTAAAGAGGACAGAAGTCAGGAGATCACCCTCTGAAAAAATTTAGATAACAGAAATAGCTGAGTCTTTAAAAGACATGTTTAAAATCTTAAATGACATGTAAGATGCAGGTTTAAAATAAAAAAATAGATATGACTATCAAAAATTATTAGGAATATTTAAGAAGTAAACAATTCAAAAGACAAAAGAGATATAATAGTTTAAAATTTTAAAACAAATATATTCAATGAATTGGTTAAACATAGGCGAAACACTGTCAAAAAATCTAAACAATTGATCCAAAATGAATCACAATAAGTCAAAAGGATGAATAAAGAAAGAGGATTTAAGAGAAGTGTAAGATAGCATGAGAAATTTTAACATGACTTATCAAAATAACAGGATAAAAGAACAGAAAGAAGAGACGATGGGGCCTCCCTGGTGGCGCAAGGGGTTGAGTGCCATACTGTGGGGCTTCCGCAGCCACTGCATTGAGGGTTCCATCCCTGGCTGGGAGGGGACTCACTGGGTGCAGCAGACCTCTCCTGCCTCTCCTGCTGCTCCCCTCAGCAGTGTATTTTGGTCGATCTGCCTGTTCTGCTCCTCACTCTGTCTCTGGTGGATCCTCCACCCCCTGCATTGCTGGCCTACACCCCAGTGCTTGTATGCATAAATAAATAAAATATTTTAAAAAGAAAAAGAGATGATGTACTTCTAATCTGACAATGGAGGACTTTTAAGAATTGATAAAAAGCATGATTCTGCGTGTATAAAAAGTCACTACAAGAAGCAAGAAGGATAAATAGAAATAAGTGTCCCTATACACACTGCAGATAGAATAAAACAAAAAAATTAAAATTAACTAGCAAAACTGACTCAATTTCTTGACATGAACAAATAACAGGAAACAGATTTACTCCCCATTATTGCAAACAGTTGGAAAGTGGAACAGTTATTTTCAGGTATTTGACAACCAAAAGTTCAGGACTGTGACCCCTGAACAAAGAGAAATGAACAGAACAGCCTTATGATTATCTCAGATGTCTTTATGAAGCCACATTCCAGAACCTGGTGGAGAGGGAGGAATCCTAAGTTAAGCACGTGCATTTCATCCAGTTTCCTTTTCTGAGATAGGAATGTGACGTAAATGGAGTTATGAGTGAGAGTTTCCAAAGGGAGCTATGAACAGAAGAAGATGCTTCAGAAACACTCGTCGAGGCCTCCTGACTCTCATATATGGTGGAATTCTGTGAGACTGGGCAAAGATATATCTGAGAAGTGAAAACAACCAATTCAAGAGTCTTTGCAGAGCGGGAAAATAGACTCTGGCTCGTGAAAGCAGAGATTCACCACTGGACATCCAAAACACCAGTAGAAGCCCAGATGGAAGGCATTTCAGCATAAAAAGGAAAACTACCACTAGGCTAGTCTGGGTCTGCTTTAAAATTCTTAAGAATAAACTTCAGTGGGTTTTAGCTAATTTGCAAGTAACTTTACTACTTGAAAGCATTAAAAAAAATGAAGACAGAGAAAACAGAATTAGCTAAGAAGGACCTTAAAACGGCCATTGAAAATGTGTTCTATGTACTCATGAGTCTAAAGGAAAATATGGACATGAGACAAAGGAGATATGACAATAATCAGAAGAAACTTCTAGAGATGAAAAATAACACAAGTAAAATGGAAGTTTACTGGATGAGATTAATATAGTTTACACATTGAAGAAGAAAGTATTAGTGGCTTTAGGTGATAGAAAAAGACACTATCATCAAACTGAATTTAACAGGAAAAAGACTGCAATAAGACAATTTATTGAAAAAAACAATATGAATCCTCAATAACTTATGGAACAAAGTTAAGAGGCCTAATATATGTGTAAGAGGTGCAGAAATGGGTGTGTGAGGGAGTAGGGACTAAAACACTATTTGAAGGATAATGCTAAAGACACTTTTTCATAGTAGATGTACTCTACACTCACAAAGAAATAAGAAGTTAAACAAATCAAAAATAAGATAAACACAGGGAAAGTACACCAAGCCACACCCATAATCAAATTATGTTTAACCAGCTATAAAGAGAAAAAAGCAGAAGTACTAGAGGGGGAAAAGACTTCCTAGACTTACTCACATGCGATGGTTAATTCTAGTGTCAACTTGCCTGAGCAAAGGGGATGCCGAGGTAGCGGATTAAACATCGTTTCTCTATGTGTGCGCTGTTTCCAGAAGAGATTAGTGTATCATCAGGATACAAGGCAGGGGAAAAGTGAATATTCTTTTTCTGTTTGAGCAAGGACATAGTTTTCTTTTGCCTTCAGACAGCATCACTCAAGATTCTTGGATCCTTGTCTCAAATTGGGATTTATGCCTTTGCTTTGGACAAGAACTGTACTATCAGCTTCCCTGGACATTTCAGCTTATGCACAGAAAACTATGGGACTCTGGAGCATTTACCAACACATGAATCTCTTCTTTCATCTATCTAATTATTTACCTACTTACCTATCTACCTACCTACCTACCTACCTTCAATCCCTGCTATATAACATCTATCTTCCATCATCTATCACCCATCAATCATCTATCATTTATCTATCATCCATCCATCCATCAATCATCCATCCACCTTAATGGTCTTGTTACTCTGGAGAACTGTGAAATTCATCTATAAAAAGATAAAAAAAATAATGGTCACAGTTTTAGCATTTTAAAATATTTAATCCAGATGAAAATGAAACATTTTTTAAATACTGAAACAAGTTTCATCCAGAGAAAATATTCTTAAAAATAAAGGTAAAGAAAATCTCTTCCTACGGCAAACAAAAACAGAAAGAATATGACATCAATAGTCTTTCACCCTAAGAAACTTTACAGAAAAATTTTTGGGTAGAAGTAAAATGACAGCAGATGGAAACTTGGAACTCTACGAAAGTATAAATAGTATGGGACATGATAAATATGCAGTAAAACAAAATGTTTTCTTGTTTAAAATTATAGTTGACTGAAGTAACAAAATAATAATGTATTATAAGACTTATGACAAATAAAGAATAAAACGCAGGACAATAAGATCACCTCGCATGAGAAAAGGTAATCAAAATACACATTTGTAAAAGGTGACATAGTACTGTATGGTAGACTGTAATGAGATAAAGATGTAACTTTAAAACCAAAGCAATCATTAAAATCAATTGATCAATCAATATTAATCTCAAACATTAAAATTTTTAATAATTCAAAAGAAGAAAGTAATAAAAGCAAATGTGGTAAATAGAAAACAAAAAGCAAGATTGTAGACTTAAATCCAACCAAACTGATCATCACTCTTAATGGACCTGATATAAAAATTCCAAGCAAAATACAAATATTGGAAGACATAATACAAAGCAATACCCAACAATATATTGTCACTTGAAATTTATTTTAAATATACTTCATTGTCTAACAGCAAGTCGCTGGAAAATAGAGACCATGACAACATTAATCTAAAGCAAGAGTTACATTCAGGGGTTTGAATCTTATATTACAACTCATGGCTCTAAAGATGTATGTAAAAGATGACCCTTTGGTATGTATAAAGAATGCATTAGAATTTCTATTTTTATTTTCTTTTAAAATGGCAAAGCATTTACTTTTAGTTACAACAAATCTAGATTTTTAGACCCCTAGTCTATCTGGTATGAGGTGACCAGAACACCCCTTTTGTGTCCTGTGAGAAGAAAAGGAAGCCTTCTCAAATGAGAAGTGTTGTATGTGCGCTTTCTGAATATTTCAAAATAACGCACTGTTTGTGCGCCCAGTTAACTGCATTCGTGAATTACAGTCTAATTTTATCAGTGCTAATGATACTTTTAGCCAAACTGACCTCCACAACATAGTCAAGTGGTTTATAAAAAACAACCCTTTAAACACAGTGCCAGTAATGCCACAAAATAATGAGGACACAGTGGCTTGGCATTTCACCAGCTACACTGTGATGTCAGAAGTAACAATGATTTAAGAATATCTGACAGGAAGGCAAGAGAGATTGAAATTAATACAGTTATTTGAAATATAGATCTACATCCACTATAATTTGCGGTTCATCTTTCTCTAAATTTAATTTGCCTTGAAATACTAGCTGGTAAGAGTGGCAGAGCACTTAAAAATAGTTTACACAGAATCGTTTACCCTTTTATTTTCATACTTGGGAGTATACTTATTGCACTGATAAACAGAGTTGTGTGATCAGAAAGTATGGAAATATTGGCATAAGCACTGCAGAGCCACTGAAAGGTCTTCAGCAGGACTATCGGATGGCTATATTTTCACTCAGAAAAATGAGAGTGGAATAAAATCCAGGCAAAAGTTGATGCTGGAGGCATCAACTCAGACAAGAGATGATCAGACCCTGAAATAACAAAGCAGTAGTAAGAACAGAGAAGACTATTTTGTGAGCAATTTGGGCCACAGAATAATGAACTGTACTGACTGGGGACACGAGGCTGGGCAGTGCCGGCCGCAGTGGAACAGGGAGGTCTACCCATCCCAGGCATGGTGAGAGATGCTTTAGAGAGCTCTCGAGCTCCTTCACAGGCAGGTTAGAATACTTTATACACTGCTAATACTCTACTTCATATGGAGTTACAGTAGTTACACACATACATGTATGGCAAAAGGGGTAATTATAAAGCAGTATCTCTGACCGTCAAATCAGTGTAGTTTAACCTACATGTACTGACTATGCAGAGTCTCATTCATCAGTTCAGTACTGAAATGCCAGAAACGCCTCCCACTTGGGGTCATTCGAGACAGCGGGCATACCCACTGTACCACCACCCCTATGCACTCAGAGCACGCCTGCACCCACCATTCCACTTTAAAACTATCAGATCGGGGCCTCCCTGATGGCGCAGTGGGTTAAGCAACGCACTATGAAGCAAACCTCAGCCACTACAGCACATGGCGCAGCAGACCTCTCCTGCTGTGCCTGCTGCTCCCCTCAGCAGTGCACTTCCGTTGACCTGCCATTCTGCTCCCCGCTCTGTGATGAATCCTCTCACCCCCACACCTCTGGCCTGTACCCTAGCTCTTGTATGCATAAATAAATAAATCTTTTAAAAATAAATAAATAAAACTATCAGATCATAGGGCCTCCCTGGTGGCACAGCGGGTTGAGGGCCACACTGTGAACGTCCACAGCACAGCAGCACCAGTTCGATCCCCAGTCAGGGAGGGGACCCATGTGGCACAGCAGATCTCTCCTATCTCGCCTGCTGCTCCACTCAGCAGCATATTTCAGTTGATCTGCCAGTTCTGCTCCCCACTCTGTCTCTGGTGAATCCTCTCACTTCCCGTGAATCTGGCCTGTACTCCAGCTTTTGTATGCATAAATAAATAAATCTTCAAGAAAAAAACTATCAGATCATAAGGAACAGGTATGAAAAAAAGGCTATGTTAACCAGAGAAATTATAGTCTTAAAAATTTTGGGCAGTATCGTCACCATTTTCTGTATTCTGCAGAGCTGCCACGTTCCTTTTTGGGCATCTTTGCCTGTCTTTTTCCCCTCTCTCTGAGGTTGGAAAAAGCTACAATTATTAATCATACAATAAGTGAGTCTAAAAAGTAGAATGAACTCTAAGCCAAAAGAAGTGAAAAATTACAATACTCCTGCCAGTGAAAATCACATACTAAAAACATATTACCTGCATGGCCGAATGAGAAAAACAGAGACGAGCATAGAGTGAGAGGGGAAGTGTGGCCAAGGAAAGAGAGGTGGCACGCACCACCAGGCATAAACACAGGCTCCTCGACCACCTAAGGTCTGGCAGTGACCTTGGTGAAGTCATTGCAAGGCCCATCGGAAATGACGTGGCAGACCGTGCTGACGGGGGAGTAAGCTAATGTGTGCGCCTTCATACTGACACAGGACAAGAAAAGATTTTATTATATCTGAAAAATACCTGGAGCATATCTTTTGGAAATATGCAGAGGATAAACAACCCGCCTGGAAGCATTTAACAAAGAGAACACTGGAAAAGTTTGTTTTCTCATCTCCCCTTTTTGGCTCCTAATTGCTTTAGAATTTCTGACACTATTAATTAGGCAAAAATAAAATGCAAAAGGAATTCCAACTGGCATTTGGCAATATAAATATTATGTGTACAGGGATGATGTTTTGTTAACATTCTGCAACCCCTGTTTTCAATTTCCTCCATTCTTTTATATAATAAAGTTACAGTTATGCCTCCGGATGCAGGATAAATTAGGCAAAGTTTAAAGCCCTGTCTTCCTAATTACTCTTCTTGTAAAACAGCCTAAAAGTCCACCTAATTGGTTCCTTCAGGAGATTAAACCGAAGGGCACTAACACATTTACATGTGACGAAGTATGTGACAGGAGACACGGAAACATCACAGTTACGGGCTACCTGCCACGCCTCGTGCAGCTACCCCTCTCTGACCTCCAGAAACACTTAGACTCCAGGGTCCTGGACTCAGGTTCCTAGTGGCCCAAAGGAGAGACTGCTTGCAACTCCCGGAGAGACCCGTCCTGATCTCCAGTCTTCCTCAAACTTTACGACAGAATGACATCTCTTACTCACATTTTATTATGTATTCGAGTGAACTGAAAAGCAGTCTAAAGAGTCACAAATGCATAAGCAACACGTGATTGACGACAGACAGACAGGCAGATACAGGCAGGCAGATTTGAGAGAGAAGTGTTCTGGTCAACAAGGAAAAAATTAAGAGCCAGAGAAATACCTCAAATTTAAACTTGTGCTTCTTACACACAGGAAACTCACCTTATAGTTACAGGCATAACATTCAAAAAAGTAAAAAATAAAAGTCATAGAGGGAAGGATTGCAAAGCCAAGCAACCTAAAGGTACTGGACATAAAACAAACCCATATAATATGATCATACTATCTTATCATTTTATGACTCATTAGTTGTGATTCATGATAGCCCTGAGATAAAAAGATGTATATCAAATACCTTTCTCTGAAAAAGCTAAAGAAACGTGCAGACATATTTTTAAAATTCTCACAAATAAAATTTAAAATTTTAGCACAGATAGACTATCTGGAAAAGTCACTCCATGCACACCTCCCACCAACTCCTAAGGCAAAAGGGCTCCACCCTTACTGTGTGCAATGTCTTTTCAATGGCCCACTTAACCTTTTCCTGAGACTCTAGAAGATAATGACTCTGGCTTTTAACATCTAAAGAAATCATCAGTTTTTCTCTTTCAGAAATTCATGACGAGAATCAAAAACATCTACCCCTCTCTACTTCTCCCCGCAGCCTATGGCCAGGCAGTTCTGTGTCCAGAGAGCTTATGAAAGGTTTTTCCTACCTATGCTATTGGCTGTCATCTGATCTCCCAAGCCTCTGAAATGCATAATAGAGAACTGACACAAATATGATAAGGCATTCCAAGATAGAAATTATAAAACATTTAAAAGTCTTGACTTTCAAGGAGAGTCTGTTCGTTGTCAGTCAATACTCAGAGGAGGTGTTGTAATTGTCACATCTTTGTCTTCAGATCCAGCAAAATCTGATGTGAACAGCAATGGGCTGGACAAAAACTGTAACTCAAATATAACATCTTTATTACGATTAGGGAGAAAGTGCCTCCTTGGAACCTCCAGAAAGCTAGTTAGGGCTGGTTCCTAGCACAAGTGCGCTTCCTCTGGTGCACCTCTGACGCCAGAGCCAGGAGAGGGAGGCCTGGAGACGCAGCGGGACAGAGGGAGGCCAGATCTTCAGGCTCAGTCTTACTGGGCAAGAGGTCCCTGGAGTGGGCATGGGGTCAGCAGCCAGAACCAGACCTGTACCACGAGTACTTGATAACCCTGACATTTGCCTGGTAACAAACCGTCTTCCTAGAAATCGTCCTGTTGCCCACAGATGAGGCCATCCACGTTTCTTCCTTATGAGAGAGGCTCGAGTTGAATCTCCACATCAGACCAGGGCCCGGGAATCTTCCTTACTGTCTTTCATCTGCATCCCTTGAACCAACAAGCCTCAGCCGCCACTGCAGTGTCAGTCTGGGACAGCCGTCTGCTGCTGAAGTCACGCGGCACCGCTGGCCCCACGCTGCTGCACTGACCCCTCCAGGAGAGAAGCAGCACTCCCACTTAGCAGGCCCTCCTGTCCGCAGGTAAGTGACTGGGAAAGTGCAAGCAGGCCTCTGCTTAAAGTTCTCCCAAATGCAGGGTCCAACTGGCCCAGGAGGAAGCCCAGATTCCTCCACATCAACTGCAAGACTCTCCTCAGCTAAACTTCTTCATGCCTTTCTGCACCTGGAAGGTTTATTTGGGACCTGTATCCACGAAAGGGCAAAGAATTAAGATGGGGCAGAGGGAAAAGGTGAACTCTGATGTGGGTCTAACAGGGCGTGGTCAGTCTGGAGGTACATGTGGAGCTAATCTTGCTTGTCAGAGTCGACCCTCATTGGCTGAAGTGGAAAATGCCCTCATGGGCTGTCTCTGGTGGCCAGCTGCCCGGGACACAAGTGAGTGCAAGGGCACAGCTCTGCGCTGCAGAGGCCTGACTCATGCATGGCCACGCCGGGCATCGGGCCCTGCCCGGGGAGGACAGGGTGGTGGGGGCCCTGGTCTCCTATGGTCCATCGCTCGCAAGACTCAGGTAGAGTCCTCCATGTATATTGGAAAGCAGTTCCTTCAGGATTTCAGGGGTCTCTCTTCCAGGGGGAAGAGTTAGAAGAATTTAGTGGAACAAGTGACAGTCTTGGCTCCAACAGGGGACTCAGGCCCAACAACATTCATCATGTCTCTTCTCCACGATGTATTCTAGATTTCCTTCACACTTAGCGTTTACTTCTTCTGGTCCTGGCGGTTTGCCTGGTACCATAACCAAATCCTCATGCTCAAGCACCCTGGTTTCCTGGTCACTGTGCCCTCCTCAGGCGGGGCGGCCACATCCCTCCGTTTACAGTAGCATGGAGACAGGCAGTCTCCATGCCCAGGCCCAGGGCATCACCGGGGCTGCCCATACTTCTCCAGATCTCACTGAGCAGCACAGGCCCACCTCCTGCTCGTTATGAGAATCCACTACCCCTGCTAAGATGCAACACACATGGCACGCTGGTCCTAGCTTTCAAAGAGTCCGAGTGTGTAGCGAAGATGCAGTGATGCCCTTCCTGTGTCCCCCGCTAAACTCGCGCCCTTTTTGGAAGGCGAGGACCTCTAGCACCGGGTCCAGAGTTGCAAGAACATGAATCACGCTATCCCCCAGTGGGCTGCTGCAGTGATGGTGCTTGGGGGCCGTCCTTCTGTCGTATTTCCTTCCCTAATGGAAAAGTGATGCCGTAAAAGGTCTTTGAGTCGACACATATACCTTGGAAAACGCACGTCATGCCTGCAGCATCAGGTCCCACCAAGCAGTCCCCACGCTCTGCTCTGGCAGTCAGGCTCCCGGCAACATCACACCTGACATAGCCAGCTGATCCCATGGCCATGCTGTCAGTCTCACACCCCCATCTTGATAGAAAGCACGGCCCTGCTTCTGAAGCACTGTGATGCGGGAGCTGGTGCCAGTGGACCCAACACTTCCACCTTCGCACGTGGTACTGGCTAAGGTCCTGCGGACCGAAAAGGCAGCCCCCAGCTAGAACACACGCATATTCTTGGGGTGAGCCCCTAGCCCCTCCAGGACAGAGAGGCCCGTAATAAGCAGCGCGTCAACAAGGCGTGGGTTTACCTCCCTGAGAAGTGATGCCATGGGGCACTCAGTTCTTGTTTTGCCACTGGCAGGCTAGAAGACTCCAGCAGGGCAGAAGCTAGGTGAGCCTTGTCAAGTAGGAGTCTGACACTGGGCTCATGTGGGATGCCGTCTCTGTCGCTGGTTCTTTGCTTCCAGTCGTGTCAGTGCTGAAAAGACACCCCTAGAGGCTGGCGGATGTCAGACAAGCTGAGTCTGGTGGTCTACTGGTCACCG
Organism: Galemys pyrenaicus; assembly: GCA_019455555.1. Lineage (NCBI taxonomy): Eukaryota > Metazoa > Chordata > Mammalia > Eulipotyphla > Talpidae > Galemys > Galemys pyrenaicus. Next base: position 2,183,515 of record JAGFMF010011608.1, on the reverse strand, counting down.
AGTGCCTCTTCCGTATGGGTGCCCTCTGGTGAGCACGCAGCATCCACATGAAGCTCTTTCCTGTGTGCCCATCTGTGTCTATTCCCGTGCTTCTGCCCCAGCCGCCTTCTCCACTCTTCCGTCGTCTTCCTTCCAGCCGCCTGCAAGGCCATTTGTCTCTGTCTGTAAACCATGTCTATTCCAAGCAGGTGCACATCCTCACACCCCGCTGCCTGGAGAGCGCCTGACCACGGCTGCCTCCAGTGCCACCCTGAGTGAGGCTGCTCAGGCTGCATTCCGTACCAGTGCATTCTGGGTGGGCTTTGTTCACCAACCTTGAGTTGAACATCTAATCTGTACCAATTACTTTACTAGGGTTTGGGAATCGAAGAAGAGCAAGACACCATCTTTACTTATGTGTTCAGAGTATAATGAAAGTTAGGGAAGAAAAATACAACTTGTTGAGTAACATAAGTAGCATTAAATGCATGTTGTCAAGGAAACAGATATAAACGTTAGATGCTTCACAGATTAACATTACTGAGTGAGCAGAAGAATAACCCACAGACAGAAGAGGCGCCGCTTCGCAGGATCGTGGCTGTAAGTTTAAAAGAATTAATACACAGTCTGCAAATGTGATTGCCAGGCAGAGATGAAGTCCAGTGCACACTTCAGGGAAGCTGGCAGAAGTGTCCCTGGTTAGCACTAAATGCAGCACGCCAAGCTCTGAGCTGATGTCATTCCTCCTCTTCACACATGTGGCTCCAGGAAGCTCACGGCGCCATCGCTGTCTGCCAGCACCGAGTAGATTGCCACCTTGGGAAGGTGATGGGAGAGAGTGCCAAAGGAGCCAGAGAGAGGACGGGGTGTGCAAAAATGAAGATGAAGTACCAGGAACAAAGTGTCCCTAAGTAGCGCAGATGTGCAGTTACAGCTCAGAGTCCTGTGGTTTCTGGCACAAGCCCTGAAAAGTAGCCAACGAGACATAGGCAAGTGTCTTGGCACTGCAGGGGGGTGGTAAAAGGCTCCAGAGGGAAATTATACCTCAATTGAGATTTTGAAGTTAAAAAGGTCCAGCTACTCCGAAAGAAAGCAGGCCAACAGGTACTCCAAAAGAAGGTACTGCTCACCCCAAATTCAAGGTTATCAGTCAGAGTTGTTAGGTGGGAATAAGGGAACTCTACCTAGGAGACAGCCCCTAAGGACAACAGCAGAGGAAATCTGACCCCCAACCAGATATTAAACACAATTCTGAGGAATGTTTCTTCTTCTGTGAGAAAAAGGAAGAGAAAAAACATTAGCTAATTCCCCACATTCTAACAGAACAGACCCAGATGGTTACACAGGTCTTTCAGAATATGTCCAAATATGCTTAAGAAAGCTGGTCGCCTATTTCATGGGAAACGTGGAAGTATGGCACTGCCAGAACTTGCACTGAATAGTAAAGTCCCCAGGCCTCCTGTATGACCGAGCCACACTGAAAGATGAACATAGCCTGCTCTTGCTGGGTACGGCTGCGGTACTTGAGCAAATGTCAACAGACAAGTCTAGAATACTGTCACAGCTTCCTAGGCATCCGTGGCAAGGGATGAGGATGAGCAACTGGAAACCTTAAATTAAGCTGTTTGTTCTCATAGAATAAGGTTTAGAGATAACCAAAAGGGAACAGTAAATGCCCAATAAATAAAAATTAAATCAAAGGGGAATAAATCAAGAATAAATAGGTTTCGGTATTGAAAAGCAAACAATTATTAAAAATCCCTTCAAATCTTCATTTGCCACTAAGAAGACTGAGGTGTAAGAGAGTGTGAAAGCTGCTCAATTGCATAGAAGAAATCAGCGCAAGCAGAGTCCTAAGACCCTCCCGATGCCCTCACAAACACTGGGGCCCACTCAAGCCCAGCCCCGAGGGCAGTGCTCGTGCGGGGCCATCCCAGCCATAAAGGCAGCTACTATCTCTAAAGAGAGATGAAATTCATCATCCCCAACTGCACAAACACTTTTTGTCAGCACACGCAAAGGGCTTCGAGCTCGCCTGCTCTTCGAGCTCGCCTGCTCTCCCGCGCCTGCTCTCCCCGCCCCGCTCTCCCGTGCCCCGCTCTCCCCACGCCCCTGCTCTCCCCGCGCCCTGCTCTCCAGGCGCCCTCTCCCGCTGGTGGTGGCTACTTTAGTGCTGGTTGCAGAACAGATCACTGGCCATGGGCCAGGCGCATGCCCAAAGAGCTGCAGGCCCCACCCCCAGCTGTCCCAACACCCTAAAAGGGGGCTCTTATTTTACCCCTTTTGAGTGAACTGAAGTCCTCAAGCTGTTACCTGCTAGGGCTCTGACTGCAGTAAAGACTAAAACCCCAGTCTGTTTCACTTTTAAAGTTCCTTCAACTTCATTCCTCAAAAGGTGTTTAAATAAATTCCTGCTCGATAATGCACTTTAAAAATCCTAGTTTGAATACCTTTGGAAAATAGTGTGCTTTACATCCCTCCATGGAAGACTGAAAAGGTCAATGTCAAACTTAAAAGCCTGGGAAATCCTACAAAAATAGACATTTACCCAGTTCCGTCAACCCAGTATTTGCTAGTGTTCAAAGACGAAATCCTGTGTCCACATGGCGTGCCAGAACCTGTGGGCCCGTGGGGAGCCAGGCGGGCAGCACTCCCGGACCGTGGAGGCGCTGCACTGCCAGGGAGCCAAACAGCCGTGGCTTCCCGAGTCTCGCCCGCCACGGGTGCTCAGACGTACTAGACCTGAGAGGGGAGCAGGCTGCAGAGCCTGGGCAGCTCCAGGCTGCGTGTCTCCAAGGCCCTGGAGCGAGGCCTAGAACACAACAAGCAGGCGGGAAACTCCCCCTCCCCCTGAGAGACAAGGTCACGTAGAACTGCCCAAGCAGAGCAGAGGGCCCCGAGCTCATCACTGCTGCTGCCACACGCTGCGCGCCCCTTCCTTCCCCTGTCGGGGTCACAGCTGCTGGTATGGCCCTCGTCACCACCATGCGTTAGGCAGGGACTGGAAGTGCGCGGACGAGCTGTCACCTGCTGGTCTCTGCACGACCAGGATCTGCTGCTGGAGCTTCTGGGCAAGGTCGCGCATCCCAGAGTTTACGCTCACCGAATGGGAGAGGCCAGGTCGATGCAGCAAGTGAGAGGCGCGTGGGGCATTCTTGTGACTGGACAGGAAGGCGACGTTCCTGGGTGAGCCCATGGCTTTCCCCTTCTTCCTAGCAGAAGGCAGGACACTTTTCTGAGACTGCTTGTGTTCCGTGAGACGCCCAGCTGGCGCCGCACACAGAGGCCACGCGCAAGGGACGCACAGCACACGCACGGCAGCCCACCCCACTGAGTCTAGATGCTGACGCTGAAGTCCTGACTCCCGTTCCTCAGAAAGTGCCCCCGGGGCAGGGGGCGAGTTAGAATAAGGCACAGGGTGGGCCCTCCAGCAATGACACTGTGTCCTTAATAGAGGAGGTCTGGACACACAGAGGGCCCCAGGGGTGCGTGTGCCCAGAAGGCCTCGGTGGGGACACACCGAGAAGGCCTCATCTCTCTGCAAGCATGAGAGGGAGCCCCGCAAGAAACCACTTATGCTCACACACTGACCCGGGACTTTTCGCCTGCACAGCGGTGAGAACATAAACTGGAGCTGTGAGAGCCATCCAGTCTGCACTCCTTGTTATGGCAACCCAACCAAACCAGTGCAGCTCGTCGAGCCTCCCGAGGGTCCCCCGTGCTCCCTCTGGCTCGCTCCGGGGGGGGCTCCCCGGGACAAGGCAGGAAGTCATGTGTCACAGTGGCAGCGTTACAAGCTGGCAAGAGTCCCCTTGAAGAAAAGCCATCCAACCAGGAACTCCCACACTCTTCAACCACAGGAGTAAAAATGAAATTTCATTTTACTCTGAAATATGTGAGTTTGTGAGTTACAGCAGTTAGCATCACTCAAGTAATCCTCCTTGCTAGGCTGAGGGTCCTCACTTCTCTCCCCGGTTCTCTTCCTCGTCACTGTTGGCAGCGGTGCCATGGACTCTTCACCTCCTAACAAGCGCTGTGGGGATACGGAAGGCTTCTACTGCACACGCCTCCACAGGGGGCACTCAGTGCCTCCCATCTACGACTGGAGGCCTCACCCACTGCTCTGCACTTCTCTGGGGCACGTGAGCCTTCCACTCTGTGTGCTCTGGCACGTTTCTTAAATAGGTGGCTTGAACACAAGATTCACAAACACGGCAGTAACAAAAATATATCCCAGTTATGTGTCACTCAAATGAGTGGTTTTATTTAGAAAGCCGGGCCTCCCTGGTGGCGCAGTGGGTTAAGCAACGCACTATGAAGCAAACCGCAGCCACTGCAGCATGAGTTCAATCCCTGCTGCCGGCCAGAGAGGGGACCCACATGGCACAGCAGACCTCTCCTGCTGTGCCCGCTGCTCCCCTCAGCAGTGTACTTCTGTTGATCTGCCTGTTCTGCTCCCTGCTCTGTCTGTGGTGAATCCTCTCACCCCCCACACCTTTGGCCTTACCCCAGAGCTTGTATGCATAAATAAATAAATCTTTTAAAAATAAATAAATAAATAAATAGAAAGCCCACTTGGTTTTATTTAGAATGAAATGAGAAGGATATTATTTGAAAAAAAAATATTTAAAAAACACTGCTTATATATAACTAACCCATACAATTGTCTTATCTCCAGAAAAAACAAATAGAATTCTAATCACCATCCAGCTATAGTTACTATAGGACCTTAATCTTGATAAAAGAGGCTCTCTCCTCTTGTCTTCTATCCATGCTCTGTAAGAACTAATGGAGAAGAAGGAATAACAAAGCTAAAAGTTACCCCATCTATAGAACTTCCATTTATTCATATATTTATATAATGAATATCATACTTCCTCACTGTGAAAAATATGGTGCCGGTGCTGTAGCTTTGTGCTTAGATATAGATCAGGTATCTTTGAAGAAATTACAGTGAAATCCAGAGACCTTTCTTAACAAATTAAAAGAAAACAACAAAACCAAACCGCTGGCGACTAGGAAAAATCAGCAGTTCTCCAAGCACTAGTCCGGCATCAAGGCAAAACTGGCTCCGCCAGGGCTGAGACAGCGAGGAGAGCCATAAACGCGGGGTGGCAGCTGAACGCCACGGGAGACAGGGCACGGGAGTAAACAAGAGGACCCCCGCGCACCGCCTGTGCCGCCTCTGCTCAACAGAGACCGGGTGGAGACACCTGAGCGTCCCACAGTCCCCAGTAAGGAGCGTGAGGAGGCGTCCCTGTTTCCTTCGATGGCCCCAGGTGCTGATGAAAACGGCACTGACTGTGAAGATAAAAATGATGTATACTATGGACAGACGGAGAGAGGAGTACACAGCCTAGGTCTGGTCCATGCATTGTGAGGAGGGACACAGGAAAAGATTATTTGCAAAACTCTGTTCCTTACTCCTAGAAAAATCATCTTTTCATTTACCTGGTTCTTCCACAGTGTCTTTGTAATAGCGTGTTCAGCCTGCCGTAACGAGCACCGTGGACTGGACAGAGCAGCCAGAAATCTATCCCACATCCAGAACCAGAAGGTTGGTCTCTGGTGAGGGCTCTTCGCGGCCTGCAGACCACGATGCTGGCTCCACACCGGGCTTTCTGCATGCACGTGCATGGAGAGCGCTGCCTCTGGCCCTGTGGGATGAGGACTCCACCCACAGGACCTTACTTGGCCTAAAAGTCCGATCTCCAGAAACACTCCTACTGTGGTGAGAGCTTCAACAAGTAGCTATGGGGGGGAGGAACTGAGTCCTGCAGGCTGGTGCCACCAGAGCACATCCTGCCACGGTAAGCAGTAAGTAGTCAGAGCTGACACACCTTCTTCGGAAAAATGTCCATTCAGATCTCCTGCCCGTTTTTAATCAAATGGTAAGAATCTACTGCAGTATATTGATGCTACTGATGTTTTCTTGTAAGTCAACAAGTATGATCAGCAGAATCCAGAGTTGAGAGATAAAGCACTTTGTATTCTAGTGAGTGAGTGAATGAGTAAGGTTCTTTGTGTGTTCAAGCCAGTGACATCATTAAAATAAGGATGAAGACCTGAGACCATAAAATGACTCAGGAGACAATGTCACATATACTAGCTTTTGCCAGTAGAGCAGGCCATAATTGACAACTGGATGCTCTGTGTGGTTAAAAAAACTAACTGTTGGGGCCTCCCAGGTGGTGCAGCAGATTGAGCGCCACACTATGAAGCATCCATGGCACAGCAAAGCGAGTTTGATCCCTGGCCAGGGAGGGGACCCATATGGCACAGTAGACCTCTCCTGCCTCACCCGCTGCTCCCCTCAGCAGTGTGTTTCAGTCAGTCTGCCTGTTCTGCTCCCCACTCTGTCTCTGGTGAATCCGCTCACCTCCTGCAACTCTGGCCTGTACCCCAGCTCTTGTATGCATAAATAAATAAATCTTTAAAAATAAAAAGTTACTGTTTACTTACACTGGACAATTACTTATAAACCATAAGATGAAACTATACACTTAAGTGTTTTTCTTCCCTTTATAAAGGAAATTTTCATCCTTATGTACCTTGTCACTAAGGTTATCACACATTTACCGTGATTGCCTCGACACAGTAAACTCCAATTAATTCAATGAAGAAAATCTGATCATAGTGATTACATAATTACAAAATCACAAAATTTTAGCTCAAAGACCATGGGAGCACTGAATTTCTAAAGCAAATTAGGAAGGATGGAAGTTTGTCTCTCTGGAAAGAAAAAATGAAAACTCTGGTACAGATGGGACACAAATTTTGATGAAATCATTAAATGTGCAGGCGCTCCAGGTAGTAGCAACATTATATACTTTATATTTTGAGGCTGGACAAGTTTTCAAGTCTTGGCTTTAAAATGATATGCAGCAAACCACAGCAATGTCAAAAACTCTGGAAAGAACCAGGTTATCTTGCAAACTAGGTTGGCAATACAGACAAGTCCTTCCAGATCAGCAGATGTTAGGGCAGGAGATAGAAGGACTATGCCTGGAGTGACAGCAAATCAAAGCCCTCTGGGCGGTTTGTTGTCTGGACAGACAAACCCTGCAAGAGGAGACCATGGAGCTGCATCTAAACAGCTGTTTCCAGCGGAAGCTGGAGAAGATGTTGAATGCACAGGGAGACGAAAGATGACAAGATTTTTAGAGCAAAAATTATAAACGATCCCAGAGAGAAAGCAAAAGCAACATTATCTGCCTAAAAAGGTTAGGGATGAATTTGTGGGTCACTGGATCACACTGAATTTCCCCCTTGTCAATTTCCCCTTTGTCTTCCACCCCTCACTACAGCAAACGGGATTTATAACCCCTGCCAGAAAATGAGAGCTCACAGTTCTCACGCAGGTCACAACTGAGGCTCTGAGATGATAAAAGGAGCAGTTCCCAAGACAGAGGCTGGCAGTGACTCCTACTGATAGCGTTTGCTTTTGGAAGATGAGTGTAAGGAAACCTTAGTGAGACCCAAGAGGAAATCTAATCACCTTCGTTACATCAAGCACTCATGTCTAACCCTGAAACAGCGCTGTCTGCCCGAACTGGGGAGAAAAAGGGAATCGCCTCTTGTCAGAGCCACAGAGAGATAACAGCGACACCCCTGGAAAGTTTAAAGCAAAGGGTTTCACAATCACTCAACTTCACCCAACTACAGTTCCCTTCCCAAACTCTTCTTGGCTTTTTCACGTTGCTCAACATTGTAGACAGGCTGGCACCATCACGCGAAGCCCACCAGGGACCGTAGCAAATGCTGTCAGTTCAAGGATGAGAAGTTCGCGCCTAGGAAATGGGGCTGAGGATGTGAGTCAACCTTCAAACCAGGGCCATGGCGATCAGAGCCAGGGCCGCGCAGCAGTCCCATGGCCACCTGCAGGCTCGCCCCGGCATTCAGTTAGAGCAGCTCGTGTCACCTCAGGCCAGAGCTTCCCCCACGGCTCTGCTCTCCATCCTCCAGGACCCCGCCTGCCTTACGAGCCATATCAGTGCTCTCTGTTTTCTGCTGTCCTCCTGTACACAGAGGCTCTGTGTACAGCCTCTGCTGGGGGTCAAGTCTAGAGTGAGTGTTCCCAGATTCCTGCAATGCACTTCTCACATGAGGTCAATTTCCGAGCATCAAAATGCGATTTACTTGGATGGTGATGACAATGATAAAATTCCTACCTATTTTATTTGCCCTACAAATGTTTATTCAAATGTTCTAGAGTGCTGGGAAGGAATAACCTTACACCTGTACCTCCCAGAACCCACCATGCCAATCACAGTTCCCAGACCCCTTGTTACACTAGCCCAAGATAAAGGAAAGTCTTGCCCCACAAGGATTACACTCTGGCAGAAGATAACACATCAGCATCAAATAAATGAGACAGCAAGAACATATGAAGAGTAAAAACTAAGGCAGACCTACAAAAGGCCCATGAAGCAGTGAGCGCAACGAAACCTTCCAACAGCTGGACACAGCACGGGAGAGGCCTCCAGTGACCCACATCCCACCTGTGCTTGCTGCTCCAGACACCCTGTGAGACGTCCAGCTAAGCCCTTCTTTCCTTTCACTTCCTCTAGATCTGCCCCGGGAGCGTCAGTGACAGAGCTTCCTTGTGCCGGGACGACTTCTGCTAACGAAGTTCTCAAAGGCAGACGTCACTACCCCAGATCAGGTCTGGTCTCGCAGCGCCACCTTAGAGCTGATAACGCTCCCCAAGCGCCACCTTCCTTCAACTGTGTTGTGATCTGGTCTCTGTTTGCTGCAAGCTTTCCTCTCACTCTGTAGCGGGGTCACAGCGACTGGAGCACTGACAGAACGCCTGGGTGGGGAGGGCTTGCCCCCTCCAGGGCAAGGAGCCCCGCCCGGCTATCTCTCACCCCTGGGTGTTTATACCGGAGCCACTTCTGGGGGGGCAGGGCAGAATGGGCTTGCTGACACAGCAGAACTTCATTTTCCAGGGACTGGGGAAAAGCCCCCACGAGCTAGACAGCTTCCTGAGCGCGAGGTGGGCACTTCAAAGCCGAAGAGAGAGGCGTCTAACACAGGCTTCCTGGCAGAACTTGCAGGGCACAGTTTCCAACTGTACAAACAACACGTGGTATCTCCTCCCAAGACGTGTTTTGCGCTCTGTGACAGAGCAGATGGTCTTGGGGCGGGAGGGAGTCACAGTGATGCCGCCGAAGCCGCGGTCTTCCTTAGTGCATGTGAGTCTGCACAGCGGGACGCGAGGGCACTCACTGCCTCAGCGTTGGGTCAGGAATACTAACCCACAACTGCAGCTTCAGTTTTACGGTCCAAACATAAACGAGCGCTGCACCCCCAACCCGTCTAAAGTCCTTTATCTCCATGACTACCTGTGCCCCTTAGTCTGTGCACACCACCCAGCCCCTTTCAGTGGAGTCACCTGTCACAAACGTCCTTCATAAACAAACCAGTGCAAAGAGCGATGAGCACTGCCTCACACAGATGCATGTGCTGGCACATACAAACACACCTTACCAATAGGATGTCATCCTTTCATTGCAGGGGTGTCTCCCAGTCTACTTCTCATAAAGCAAACAGGTGCCGCAGGCAGGGTGGCTGGGGAGAGGCTGTGTGTGTTGTGCTGTGTCGGCCTCACTCTGTGAGAGAGGACGGCCACGGCCGCCAGGCCCAGCAGGGACCGCGAGCCTGCAGGAGGAAGCCGGGGCCGGGGCGCGGGCTCGCACTAGAGGCATCAGGGCTGGCAGCTACCCTCACTGGGCCAGGTCTGCGGACCGTGCCTCAGTGCCCATATCTAGTGGAGACACCGACCTCAGCGGTCACCGAGAGGGCCAGGCGAGGGAACGCTGGTGACCTGCTCCCATGACGCCTGCAGACATGCCGCTCAGGAAGGTGCGGGTGGAGAGTGTGCGGGGCGCGGGCACCACGGCCCGGGGTGCTGGGAAAGCCAAGTGTGCTCAGGGACTGGTTTGTTCGGGGTGTTTTGATTTTTAGTCGTGCATTAACTGCTGAAATTACTGGGACTTCAGTAAGAAAATAAACGCAGCTTCATGGCTGAAACTCCAGTTCCAACTCACCTCTGTGCACCAAAAAATTATTTTGAATATGGTTTATTCCAATTTGAAAGGTCCTCAGGAATCTAACTAGGAGTTTGCAGCTTGATATCAAGCACGTAACCTTATGGCCAAGGTGCAGATACAGTTGAGGAACAAAACAAAAGGGTACTGAAGATTAAAGGTTTCAGAGGAAAGCATTTAGCACTAGATGGACAACTCAAAGCAAAAATTACATCCGCCAACGCTTTCAACACTCCTGAAAATTTCCCCCACAAAAGATTTGGGCCAACTGGTGTGATATTACACATAGATCAACACATTAACTCTCAAAGTTTTAAAGAGCACAAGATTTCCCATCCAGTTAGAACTCCTCTGATCAGGAAGACAAAGAGGAACAGATCAAAGGCAGGTCATGTGAGTGGACCCAGCTGGAAAGTCACTGCAATCCAGTTCACAGAAAGTCTAGATGCTGACGGTGCGATGTACACACGCACAGGCGGCTATAGAGGGAGAGAAAGAAAGGCGGGAGGGGGCAAAAGTCACTTTAAATTCTGCTAGAGAACAGCAAACTGATCCTCTTTCAGTTTCCAAGTCATAGGTAAGTATCCCTGACTCTGACTAGCCAAACGAAAATGCAGCCTTCTACCTGGGCGCCATGACTGCTGGGCTTAGCCTGCACGCAGCCTGCGCGCTGCCTTAGCTTGGTGCTTCTCAGGAAAGCGTCCGGGAGCACCTTCTCTACGCGGTCCCTCTGGCTCACGTCCACCACGACCCACCCGTGTGCTTCATGGGAGTCTTCGCCTGCTGTCTGCTCCCAGCTCCACAGCACTGGCGCCACGCGTGTGGTTCGCCTCCAGACACCAAGGGTCCACTTCAGCGCCCACTCATGGCAGGCCCCAGTGGGGCCCCGCCCTAGTTAACAGCCCACCCGAGCGGGCCAAAGGAGCAGGGGGACCAGCTGAGCAGAGATAGCCCCACAGCTCAGCCAGCACCCCTCCCCGGACCCGAGTCGCGTCCACTGCTGGTGAAGGGGGAGAGCAGCGTGAGTCGCTAAGTGCAGTGCTGGGGCTCATCCGCTCCTGGGGTTTGTGTGCCCCCATTTTGTTTTCATTTTTACTTCGGTTTCTTTTATCTTCTCTTACTAATGGAAAATTTTTTAAAAATGGAATGATAATGCTTTACACAATAATTTTTGTAAGATGTGTTACAAAATGACTTCAAAGAAGCATTTCCTCACTAGCTATGGGGAGGAGACATCTCACTTGTGAGTGAGGGATAGGCTGGCACCTTTGGCTACCTTACTCATGAATAATGCATTCTCCAGTGAACCTGCGAGGTGTGCAGTTGAAGTGTTTGCTGACACACGAGTGGGTGCATCTTAATCACAGTGAAAAGCTCTTTCATCAGAATAAAATAGGTCTTTATCTCAATTTATACTGCAAGTTAGAACAGATATTTGTGCCTTTTTAATTCCTAACGTGATAAAAGATTCACCAACTAAAGTAAAATAACTCCAGCTGCTTGAGTCCAATTACTGAATTTGAACAAAAAGAAATACAACTTGTGAAGAAACGAAACGGACATATGTACATAAACCCCAAATCCAAAAACAAATGCTGCACGACTTCTGGGTGGCTTGCAGACTATCCCCACGGTCTTTCTTGTGACCAGAGGTTGTACGTCGTGGGCTGAGGTCGTCTTTAGGTACAGGTGTCAAGAACAGTGTTCTGGTACTGTCTGAGTTCAAACTGAGTTTTAAGAAGTCATCTTAGGTTCAATGAATTACTTCCTAAGTAACAACTTCCAAGTCATTCGCCAATGTATTTTGTGAAAATATTGCAATAATAATTGATGAGTAAAATATGAGCAGTTACAACAGGTTGAATTTTTTCCAAGAATTTTATGTTCCTATAGAGAGGGCTCCCCGAGGATGTTTTTGGTACTAATCTTACAATGCTATACTGCTTGGGAGAGGGAAAATTGGTGCTTGATGGATTGATGTTTTAGTTTTTTCCCCTCGATTCCATTTCCTCCAATCCCCTAGGGAAATCAGAGAATCTATGATGTTATTCCTTTCATGAGTGAATACCTTTTTGACATCTTAGATGAGCCATGAGAAAAAAGTCTGCCGTTTCCTTTGACCACTTTATCATACCAAGGATTTCACGCAACATAAATAAAACTCAAAGCAGAATTTAATTTGAAAAAATAACTCATATGGCTATTGGCAGGGCTGACAGCCAGAGCTGACATTTAAGGAGATGCTTCAGGACTAGAGCCACACAGAATCTAGTGTTCTGTTCAGTTTCTTTTACATCATCTTTCTTTCTCTGAAGCGGTCTCGTTTACTTACTGTCTTCTCGGGCGTGCGCCCTTCACCCCGCACAGCCATGATCCTAGCGCTGACAACATGAAGGCGGCGGCCCTGTCACCCACTGGACCCTGGACACCGTTGACTCTCGACCCATCTTAACACAGTCAGCAGAATGAAACAGGCATCAACTGAAAACATGAAGAAAATATCTTGACCATTAAACTATTTCATTCACTCAATCTATATGGGCTTAACAAATGTCTCCCCTAAACTGCCCCCCCAAAAAAGTGTACCCAAAGTCTAATCTCTAATACCTGGAAATGTCAACCTTATTAGAAACTGGGTCTTTGTAGATGTGATGAGGTGAAGAGTGTTGGGCTGAGATCGTCCTAGATGTAAGGCGGGCCCATAATCTGCTGACTGTTGTTCTTGGAAGGGACAGAAGAGGTAGTTATGAGACTCACACTTGGGAGGAAAGACTCTAAGAAGATGGGGCAAAGACTGAAGACATGCATCAGCAGACAAGGAATACCCAGGAGACCCAGCAGCCCCTAGGAGGCAGGCGAGAACACCCGGAGAGCCTGCAGGAGGATGTGCCCAAGCCACCCTTTGTGCAGTTCTGGTCTTCGGAACCAGAAGACAATAATGTGTGTTGCTTCAGTGACTGGATTTGTGGTAATTTGTTGCACAATCCCTAGGAAAGCAAGACAAGAATAAACTGCAATCAACATTTAACCTATTCTGTGTCCTACTGGCAGAAAAGGAAGGAAAGATAAGAGCTTAACTGACCATTCATCAGTGTGTGATGATACGAGATGATACAAGAAGCTTTCACTTGTGACATTTTTTAATAAACAGTAATGAAAAATCATAAAGCACTGGAAGCAGCAGTTTGATGAGCTAATCACTGAGTGGGGCTGGAGGAGGTAGTGATGTCAGACTTTTGCTTTCAAATCCTCAGTCCCCCCGCTTAGTACATAACCTTGGACAATCTATTTCTCCACTTCTAGAAAATGAAGGTAATCATTGTATTTGCCTCCTACCGTGTGTGTGTGGATTAATTCAAGTCAAACTCTTTAGCAGGACCTGACATTCAGGACATGCTGGTGATTATTCATGAACTTCTTAATGATGGCTTAAAAGAGTGCAGTTATACAAATAAATCATGGAATTAATATTAGTCAAAGACAGCATGAAGGGGGACACCAATAAATATGCTCCTGATTTTAAAAGCTTTCCAAATTAAAAACACAGCTTTCAAAATTCTGTGGCTTAGGCTGTCTTCCCCCTTTCTTCTCTCTTTCTCTTGCTAAGTTCTAGCTAAAAAAAAAAGGGGGCGGGGAAGGGTTGCAGCTTCCTCACCTTCTTTAGTCAAGGTTCTCCTTCAGCAGGCGAATGTTCTTGCAAAAACCAGTAAAGTGTGGAAACCTCAGTCCCTTTCCCCCTTCGATGTTAATGGCAGAGATTAGGAATATTGCATTTGAGAACTTGACATTACTTTCAAGACCATAACTCCATTGCTTAAAGATATCCAAGGAGTTTATGAGACTCACTCAAGATGACCTGGTCCTGTGAGGACAAACTGGCTCTTCTATTAACACTACAAAGGTGCATGCTTACAGACAGGCCTGGCAAATCAAAACAGATAAGTGAATGACTCATTAGTGACAGGAGCCATCACGCTGGCATTGCATTAGTCCCACATCTCTTATATGAGAAGATAAAATGCATGATAATAAAGTGGAAGACAATTATATTGACATGTTTAAAAGAATGTAACTTTGGGGTTTGTTTTCTATATTGGAGAGATGGACGAGCCCCAGTTTCACTGAAAATGTATTACCACCTCACCAGAATCCATGCAAAATTCCAAAATCTAGAGTCTCTTATAAATGTGGGACGTATCCTTCCCTATCTCTTTCGTGCTCTGTAAAATTTCTCTCCAGGTTCTATTAGCAGAATACCACCTACTTTGAGCAATGCCTGAGCCCTTTTAGTCCTACCTGCAAGACGCACGCGGCCACCTCCTCGACTGTTCAGAGGGAATCGCCTGTGTCCCTACTCCAGAAAGTCAGCCAGGGCCAGCCACTTCAACTAGTTTGTTTCTGCTTTGTAAGTGGGGTGGCCCATACCTTGGCGCCCACACTCTGCCACCAGCATGCACATCTCCATGGCTCCTTAGCTGGGGCCTTGACCCCAGGCAAAGACAGCGCCATGAGGGGTGCAACCCCTTGCAGGGATGCTGCCACACCCCCAAAGGATACTGAGGAAAACTAAGCAAACTGACCATAGTAAGCTCAAATCACTACTCTGCTCGTCAGCATTTTATCTGGCCTCTGGCCTCACTATGAAAGCACAGGAGACACAGGTCCAGTTTATAACAACATCCTGTGACCGGAGGCCTTTTATGTCGGGGTTCAAGTGCAGTGAGTGGTGGAAAACGTCAGGTATCTATAGAGAAAATGTCACCAAAATACATGAGCACTAAAGGATTCACTCTGTGTTTTGTTCTTAATTTACTGCAAGGAAGAATGAACCAATACAATTGCAGAAATCCCAGAACACCGCCAGAGGACCCTATGAAGAAGCCTCAGCGTATGAGGAATACAGAGTTAGGGTCATATTCTTTACACCAAGAGCTACGTTATGTGGCATGGTATTCCTTCACACTTCCATAATGGAAATTCCTTTTTTAAAAAGTGTTCCTTTTATATTCTGAGGTCTACTTATTTATTTACTTATTCATTTATTGAGGGGGAATATAATTCACTAGCCAAAAAATGACTATTCCACTCGAGCAAGTAATGAGCACGTCACAAGCCCTGGCAGTTTCACAAAGGGACTTTTCCTCACAGGTGAGAGTCAGAGAGTAACACCTTTATAAGAAGCATGACCACGGCTTGCTATGTGACAGTGCTGCAGTGAACACAGGAGTGCACACCTCCCTTCAAATCAGTGTTCTGGAGTCTCCGGGCGGACAGACGAAGCGACACAGGGTCAGGTGCAGGTCTACCTGGAATACTTTGAGACCGCCATGCCGTCACAGAGGGAAGGGCAGTCTGCAATCCCAGCGTGAGCACGAGGCTCCCTGTGCACGTCTCTCCAGCATGCTTCTCCCAATCTTGCTCATGCAGGCCATCCTCAAGCTGTGAGCTGCTGTCTCATTGCGGTTTTGACTCACATTTTCCTGATGATAATGATGGCATTTTTTTCCTGTGCCCATCGGCCATCTCTGTGTCTTCTTGGAAGAGTGCCTCTTTAGCTCTTCTGCCCATTTTCTGATTGGATTATTTGCTTCTTTTGTTGAGCTGTATGACTTCTTTGTCGATCTTGGTTATCAGCCCCTTGTCGGTGTTAGGTGCGTAAATATCTTCTCCCATTCGGTAGAGTGCTCTTTCATTTTAATGATAGTTCCTTTTGCTGGACAGAAGCTTTTTAATTTGATGTAGCCCCGATTGCATATTGTTCCTTTGATTTCTTCTGCCATGGTGGCCAAGTCCCCAGAGCTATGCCTAAAGTACTGTAATCAGTGTGACCCTAATAACCAAGATTTTTAAAACGTAGGGATAAGTTTTCAGCACACCGGAACCAGCAGTTCGCTGTGAGGCTCATCACCAAACCAACGGTTCTTTGGCCCTGTAGTGTGTCCCCATCCTCTTCTTAGACTTGGGCTGAGTGTAAAATACCAGCAGTAGGATGGGTGCAAACTGTCTCCGGCTGCTGGGGATAGCCTTCGTGATGTCCCTCATGCTCTCCCCTTTACACCGGTAGGTGTACCAGGGAGAGTCCCCTGCACGAAACATACTGCTATCTTGACCTCTCTAGTTCTCTGAGTCCACGAAAGAGACTTCATCTCCAGAGGCAGAGAATTTTAAATGCTATCTGCCATCATGCCACATCTGAAGGTGGGTTTGCTTTCCTTCTGCAAGATTCACACACACACACCCTTCGTCATTATCAGTATGGACCAGTTCTTTGGAATAACAAACCTAATGACTAACAGGGGACAAGTGTCCTTTTTGAAAACAAAGACTAAGCCCTAAGGACACACCACCTGTGGTGGGCCCGCTTTGCGCTGCTCTGATCACAGAGCCAGCCGGGCCATTCTGCCTGGCAGCTCCACGTCGCCACATGCCCCTGCTTCCCGCCCAGGCCAGCAGCAGAGGACATGCACTTTTTGTAGTGTGCTGAGGTTCTAATTTCCAGAGCTGTTTTTTCTATTGAGGTTGACTTAATAGAAAACTTAAGTAGTTGGTTATTATGCAGAAGTCTGAATGTATTACCAGATCTTTTTCAAAGTCCATTTAAAAGATCAGCCATACCTCAAAACATCTGTGAGAGGCGTCGCGTGAGTCAGGGCCTCACTTCACCGACGCTTGGTTCTCGCATCAGTAAAATGAAGGGCTTAGCTCCAAGGTCCCGTCCAAACCTAAAAGCCTGTTAGAGCTGAATGTTTCTTCCCTAGGGTCCCTCTATTCTGGAAAGCTTCCAAACACAGGAGTTGTGTCAGAAACCCAAACTACACATCCCAAAGTTCCCACTCTCCCGGCGGTGCCTACCACCACGTCAGAGTGCGTGCCCTGCCATCCTTGTGAGCCAGGCACGCCTGCACTGCAGCTGCTCACTCCCTGAGACGCCTCCTGCTGTATTTCCGCTCGCTTTGCTCACCTGAGCCCCTGAAGCCTAAAACACTCCCACAATCTACTCTGAGATGAAAGGCAGAAAGGTGTCTCGAGGTCCTCTGAGAACACTTCAAAACCAAAAGAACATGTGTCTAGACATGGACGACCACAGAAAATAAATCACAAATACAAAAGAAAAGAAGGTACTGAAGAATTTGCTTCCAAATAATTCATCTATGAAATTAAAACTAATAAGACTAATATTTTAGCAACAAAAGAAAAAAAAATCCCTCCTCTAAAGTTAAATGTACCTTGGTGCCTTCTAACATTCCAATGACCGAAAAATAAATAACTACATAAATGAAGTGGCTTTGCCTGTATCTCTGAAATTTTATTGCAAGTGACTGAAGAACCCTAAAAGCACTCCTACTGGGTAATGAACACAGGGTAAGCAGAACTCGCCTGAAGACCACCGCATTTGTCGAGAAGGTCTGCTGGCTCCTCGTCTCTGCTGTAAGTTTTCCAGCAATGTACTTAGCATGTGACCTTTATGTGGTCACATTTTCCCAAGTGTTTTCATAGCTCGTAAAATGCTTGGGAAGTGTTTATAAAAATTGCCCAGAGAAATTGGGCCACCAAGAACCTGAGCTGCATGGATCTCAACGGCGCAGCTTTAATTTCGTTTCCGAGGAAGGGGTACTTGCAAAGCGAACGCACTGGTCACATGTGCATGCAGGGTGTCTTGGAAGAGCAGGTATGAAGCGGTTCTGCCCAGTGTGTATTATCTGGCTGCAACTCTGAAATGTGCGCTGCTCCAATTACTTCTCCTCATGAAATCACGCACAAAAGGGACCCCCCCTCTCCTAGCAGCACCCCCCTTTGGTTGGTCATTTCAGTTATCGGACTATGCCGAAAAGACATTATGTCATAAAGAGCGTAATAACATCTGCGAAGAATCCCTCTGGAGTCCACTACATGAGCTGTTAAAACTGAAGTGTGCTCTTGGATCTGAAGTTCACTACTTACAAGGGCCAACCTTTAGCCCTATAACATTTGAATTTTGTCTTTTTTCATATAGGTCGCTAAGGGATCGATGGCCAGAGAGGCATCGCAAGCAAGACCTCAGGTTATAGCTGTCTGGAGAGTAGGTGAATCAAGTAACAGCGAAGCTAAATGTATCGGCTTGCCTTTTCTATGTGCTGTTGGCATTTTACACGACAAAGGGTGGTATTGGGTGACTTGAGTTTAATTGAAAACGTGGTCTTTGCTCTGAGACGGCGTTTGGAGCTCTACACGCGAACAGCGTGCGGGACTTCACCTAACAGGAATGCGTCAGTGCGGACTAGTAAAGGGACACGCTGTTCGGTGTGGGCATGGCTTCCCGTGAGAACTGCAGCGAAGCTGACTGACTCGCCCTCCTCCTTGAGGCCACACTCCTGCCTGCACAGGTCCCATACGGAACAGAACGCCCCGTCTCTCCTTTTCAGCTCGGTCAGCTTTTATAATGTGCACACTCCCCTTAGCCCATGCCAGCTCGATAATCTGGGAACAGAATGAAATCTGAAAAGATAACCATTCTGCAGAGTAATGCAGTAACTTTTACTTCGCAATTCAATCATGAATATGGGCTTTGGAGCCTCCACTTTCACACAGCTAGCCCAAAGGATGCCAAAGTTAAGGAACTGAGCGACCCGGGGAGGACAGGGCGCCGGGTGCGGGGCAGCTCCTCCGTCCCAGCCTGCAGATGAGGTGACCGCAGCGCGTGTTGCCTGGATGCGGCCACGGCTCATTAGCATGCGTCTGCAGCAATCTGCCTATGGGGAAAGAACTTCTCAAGATCTCGTCAAACACGTGGTGTATTTCCAGTCTCCTGAGAAAAAGTGAATCCAGCCTGCCCCTCACTCCCAAGGCCTCAAAGCCTGACAGCTGTAACACTATAAGCCAATTTTAAAAATTGGGGGCGGGGAAGAAGAGAGAGAGGAGGGCTGCCCAGATTGTAGTGGGCGTAGATGTGAAATATGCAATCAAGGAGGCCTATCTGTAAACTATAAGAGAAAAGAGTGAAGTCACTCTGTGATAGAAGAAAATTACTTGATTTATGAAATAAACGCCCGGTTAACCTGCAGCATTCAGCTCTAGGATAGCTGAGGTGATGTGAGATTTCACACACCTCACTGACTGTAAACAAGCACAAGCAGGCCTAAAACCAAGGAGCACTTCCAACGCCCTGATTTGGAAAAAAGGTCTGCAAAACGCACAATGCAAATGCAAATCCAAAACTCTCAGGCGCTTCTCCTGGGCTTTCCGGCTCACTGTCACCTTCTGACCATGTCTTCTCCGTTCCAAAAGCGCCTGAGTCCGGACTGCGAGGTTCTGACGTGCGTCCCTGGGCGGAGCCCGCACTGCGGAGCTAATGCTCCCAGGGGTTGTTTCTGGCTACTGGAGGCGTCAGTAGCATCGATGGTAACGTAGGGCGCGTACGTGCTCTTCGTCTCACAGATACAGCTGTCCTTTCCTGACCTAATGCAGCGGAAAGCACCGCTGGGCACGCAGAGTCCGGCCTTCGCGTCACAGGGGTGGCCACTGCTCTTCTTAGGCGTCTGAGACACAAACCGCCCTCTCCACGTGGTCCTCGAGGCGCCGCCCGTCACATCGCTTTCCCTGCACAGGATCGCCGGCTCCGCCGTGACACGACAGCCGCCACAGCCTGCAAGGGCTAGCACAGACCTGGGGCCGAGACCGACCGACCAGAGCCCTCCGCTACCTGGATCGGAAGCCTGAGACGTGAACCCGGATGGCCTTCCTGCCGCGTGCCGGCATCCATCCACGCCAAAGAGGCCAGCTCGCACGCACGGCAGTGAGAAGCAGAACCGAGGGATGGAGCGCTCCGGTCACGCGAGCCTCGCTGAGCCCAGATGCCGGCCCTGACCGGCCAGATAAATCAGCCGAGAGCTATCCTTCTTTGCTTAAGCTAGTTCAAGCTGGGCTCCAGCCACTGAGAAGTAAATGAGCCCTGGACTTGGAAATGTCACACACGGTTAACAGGAACACAGCTGACAGCAATACGAGCTCGCACAGTTTAATGATAAGTGACTAATGCATGCTGTTCAGCTTTCCAAAGCAATGTTGGCGGCCTCTGCCAGGAGGGCCATAAGTGCACATAAGATCAGGGGACAAAAAAAAAAAAGATCAGAGGACATTCCAGTGCCTACGGTTTACACGAGAACCCCAGGTCACTGACTTCTTGATTACCTGTGAGTTAGAGCATGGATTTCAAGTTCTGACCCACATCTTTCCGACTCCCGGATGCTGAACAACAGTGGATTTGATGTGGTTAAACAGTAAAGATTACATTCTGCTGGAGCCAGAGACAAAGTCTTAACATGAGAAGCATCTTTCTGTCTCCTCTCTCTGCTGAGAGAAATCTCTATGAGTTCACATTCAATCTAGACGTTATTCTCACTCCCACTGTACGTGTGGGACGTGTAAAGAAAGCACCACCCTCTCCCCACCGCGTTCCCAGTACCAGGCGGGCTCAGCGCTGAAACAGCACCTGCTGATGGCCCACCACGCAGCAGGCAGTGGACTACAGGGAGGATCAAGTTCTGGCCGGTGGCGAAGGCAGGTGGTAACTTACAATTAATTTTGAGTCGTAACCAATGCAAAGACAAGTAAGTGCGAGACATGGTTTGGGACAGGAAGGCCCTGAGAAAGTAGCCCTGAAGATGACACTGAAATGACTTAAAGGAGTAACAGGGAGGAGAGGGGAGGCTGGAAAATGAAGTCTCGGGGAAGGAATGGACTCAGCACACTCAAGAAGTGACGAGAAGACCAGCCTCAAAGAGGCAGCATGACGATGCCCTGGAGGCCTGGGTGGGATGTGCAGGCCCCGTTCCTAGTTGGCGAGCAGTGTGAGGTGTGTTCTCGGCAGGTCACGCTGGGGTGGGTAGGCAGCAGCAGATGTAGAAGCAGGGAGTATCTGGAGGCCTAGCAGAAGGCAGGGCTGGGAGCCAAGCAAGAGCGCACGCTGGCTTGGATGAAGATGGTGGCAACGGAGCAGAGCAAGGAGCATTGAGGGGTGCAGTTCAAGGGAGAGCTGATGGATTCCGAACAGACGATGGAGACGTGAGAAAAAGCAAAAGTTCCAAGGATAAAGATAAATTGACATTCTGGTCTGAGTAGCCATGTCAGTGATGCTGGCATTTACCAAAGGGTGTTCCTTGGTGAAAATTTCGGGTCTTCTGCCTTCCAGTGCAGAGCAGGGCTGGGGGGCAGCCAGACCTCTGTGCACATCCTGAGCGGTGGCAGAGCCGGGCTGTGGGGTCGGAGGCCTGAGAGAGCCCCACAGAGCTGTCTGCACCCAAATTCAGTGTTGAAGCAGGTAAGCATTTTCTCTGCACTGAGGGCAACACTGACATCGCACAGAAGACTAGAAAGGGCCCCTTGGCCAAGGGCTGCGTGAAGGCAGCTCAAGGAAGGGACCGTCTCGGCAGGAGGAGGGGCGAATCAATGACGACAAAGACGCAGACAGACGTGCCCCTGACTCACGCGCCCAGGAGCGCCACCTGCTCTCTCTGGAGTCCTACACATGACTGGACCAGTGTGCGAAGACCCAGGCAGGGCGAGGGTCATCATTCTGCTGAACACAGACTTGCTCTAACTCGGTGGCCACGACCTACGGCGGTCTGCACACTGTGCGTGTCCCGTGCGACAGAAACTGGTCTAGGGCCGCAGGCCTGGACTGTGAGGGCCCAAAGCGGAGGAGAGGGTCAGTGGAGGATGTGAGCATGGAGCACAGACTTACTCCTTCATCACGTTCGACCAAAGGTACCAGCAATTTCTATGCGGGGGTAAAAGCCATGACCAAGCTCTAGTTAAATGCCCTGGATTGATGCCAGGAACATAACATATTTGGAGATAATTTTTAAACGGCATCACCTTATTGAGGTTGTTTCCATCGTGGTAAACCAACACACCTATTCATGCGGACATCACCACACCGTGCTAAGCACCAAAGCACCAGAGTCCGCCTCCCTGAACTCCCCTCCACCTGCCTCCCCGCTGGTGGTCCCGATTGTGTAGTCCATTACGGATGCTGTTTTAGGTAGCCGGTCTGGAGCGAACACCACAGCAAACTGCACAATTTAAAATCCAGCGTAAGTTTGTTTATCTCTAAAACATTCATTTCACAAGAGCGCAACTTCAGGAAAAACACACAGCTACTACCACACCATGCATGGGGGAAAGGTGTGCCCCGGTGACAAAGACCGCCACGATGCTGGTACTCAGCATACCTGGTAAGTCAACCATCTACCGACTGTCACCTCAGTGGGATGCACGCACCACAAAGGCAGGGTTCTCTGGTGGCCCGGACGGCGACGTGTCTGGCCACATGCATCGAGCAGCCCGCCCTGCCTGTAGCCCCACCAGGCGCTCAGGAACCGTGAGCCGGCGTCTGTGTCCATCAGGAGGGATGGCTATTGATCCAGATGGTAATTATGATCTGGGGGCTATATAAAGCCTGCCTTTAAAGACTTCTTGTTTGTTTCATTGTTTTAAATATATTTTCATCTTACTGCTTTCCCACCCTTGTCATCAGGTACCTAAAACTTCACACACTATGACAGTCACTACTGACTCAGCTCAAGAGTCCTCAAGCCACCAGTTTGGGTTGCACCATCTGCAGGTACTGCCTGGACTCGGCGAGGCCAGCCCACACTCTGGACCACCACTGGCACGGGCTGCTTCTTTCTGGAACCCAGGGGGCACTGGGACAGCTCTCACTGCCCACTGGCCAGTGCAGCTGTGTGCACAACGCAGGGCAAGGCCTCTCTCAGCCCAGCCCACGTCACTCTCCACGGTCTAGCTGGACAAAGCAAGTGGAGAGACTGCCAGGGTCTGTGAGAGACACTGCCAAGGGGCAGGGCCAAAGGAGAAGCTTATTTGTAGCCATTCTTACAGCCCACTGCAGCTCAATTACTTGGTGCTGGATGACTTTCAAAGCCAAGTCAGCTTAGGTATGCCTGTTCTGTGTGACACAGGATATAACATTCTCATTAAATTTGAAAATCAGGAAAGTGAGGTTACATCTTTTTAAATTATCAATTTAAATTCCTAGTCAACTGAAAATGAAATGAATAGCTGCAAAGACTTTCCGAATTCCCTAAGTTCATTAAATATAGCATGCCTGGGCCATGTCTTCCAAAAACACTGCACGTATGCTTCGCTCTTTGCAGCACAGAGTAGGCAGACCGCCACACATTCCTTTCACAGTTTATCCAGAGTCTCCGTGGTTTGGGTTAGAAGGGGCAGCCTCTCAGACCTCACCCCATCCTTGTCATCATGAGGCCTGGTCACTGGCCTTCTTTGTGGGACCACTTCTCACATGCAAGCTGGTGTCTCACACAGTCATACAATTCCCTCAACTGTTCGTGAAAGGTGAGTAGAGACAGGACAAATGGCGAGGCCACGAAGAAGCAGGAGATCCTGAGACTTGGGCGCTGGCACACAGGAGACAGCCAAGCCCAGGTACCTCTGCACAGCCACGGCTTCTAAGCACCAGGCTCTCAGGGCCCCAGGCAGACCCGACCCCTACCGTGGGGTATGAAGTCCCTAACTGCCTGGACCCGTTCACGGTCTCACTCCTGCTCATCAGTAAAATGTCTGAAATTGTGAGTACATCTGAGTGTACGGATCTACGCAGAAGCTGGTATATTTTTCAATGTAAGAGTTGTATTACCCGACCCACAACTTGTTTTTGAAAAATTATGGCAATTTTACCCGAAACCTCTCAGAATGTTACATTTAGAAGGAAATGAGTTCTCCAACTAGTACAAGGACCTCCTTGTGCAGACAAGGGGCCCCCTGTGGTCCCCAGAGCCCAGTGCTCAGCAGTGGCTGCTCCCCCTCAGGCAGCAGCTAGGACCGCGATCTGCAGGGTGCGGCAGCATCCGCGTAGTGCGCCCACCTGTCTCACCTCCACCCCACAGTCAGACAAACTTTAAAAAGAACAACTAAAGTCATCAGCATAAAATGTGATGAAGTTTTTCCCTGCTACACACTGAAAAAAATATCTGTCTGAAGCACCAAACACAAACGAGACATGGCAGTGAGAGAAGGGGTTGGTGGCCAGCAGGAGACCCAGCAGGAACGTCTGGGAAGACACTTTGAGCCCCACTGGATGTGCCCAGCACGCTGAGCAGGAGATGCTCTCGCTTTACACAGAGCGAGGACTCAGGAACTTCCACTCGCTCACTGCGGTGCCTGGAAATGAGAGCCGAGGGGACCGCACTTCCTTTAGCTGCCACCCCGCACAGTCAGCGGCTTTCAGCGTCCCTGGTGCTCTGTCCTCCCCAGAAGTCCCTGGCAGCCTCTGAAAAGCTCTTGAATTATGATCACATACCCTGTTGTTCCAGAAGGCAATAAAGGAACACTATAGCATGCTCTGTTTGGACAGCCTTCTCATGAGGCTAAACAGATGTCAAGAGAGGAGGAAGATCAATCTAAAGCTGAAGTTAGAGGAGAAGATCAAGACAGAAACTGCAAAAGAAATCACTCACCGGGGAGGCAGCAGATGACAGCATGGGGCGGCAGTTCCAGGGCAAGGCTCAAGACAGTTTCAGAACCAAGGGCACTGGGAGGGCTTGCAGGAGGTAGGAATTTTTTAAAAACAATCACAGGAGCCCGTGGCTGTCTTTGGACAGGCAGGTCTGAAAGCTGGTCAATCAGTGCCAGCTCCAGTGCGTCCCCCGAAGCTTCAGCCTTTGGTACCATGTTGAACGCCCCACACGCACACAGTCACCGCTCTGCAGCGCTTTCCCCGCCCCCCCCACAGAGCACGGATGTAGGCGCGCGTGTCCGTGTGTGTACACAGGTGTGTGCCTGTCCATGCAGACAGACCAATGGCAGAGCTGTGGGATGGGCGTGGAACACGAGAGGCGGTGCCCATGGAAGGCAGCTGAGGTGCCATCTTGCCTGGAACTGAAAAAGCAGTGCTTCACCTGGGCCTCTGCCTTTGCTGGCAACAGGGCTCCAGCAAGGACCCTCCTTTCCCTGAAGGAGAGGGGAAGGGTGTGGAGAGAGGGAGTGGCAGGGCCTGGAGGGCCACGTCTCCTGCCCAAACGCACGGCACGTGCTCGGTCCACAGGGTGGCTGCTGAGAAATGCTGCCGCCCCGTCTGGTGACTCACGGCTTAGACTTCCTTTACTAAACATCATGGAAATGCGGATGTAAGAGAACATATAAATGAGAAACAAGTGCTTGTGAATGTTTTCAGAAGAAAAATGCCAAGATCCTGCTTGGCAGAGATGGGTCTTTATTAGATTTCAAGAGAGATGCCAGAGCCAGAAGTTAATATTTGAAAACAGAGGAAAACACAGCCAATCGGCACGTTCTGTCTTCGTAAGTTCTGCATTTTGGCACGAGAGCGGTACTGCTGAGGTGAGCTTCTGGATTCTGTGACACACAACTGGAGATGCAGAGCCCTGAGACAGGAGCATCTAAGTCAGCCAGTGTTCACTAAGCTCTGGCACAGAAACAAATCTGGCCTAATAAACTGGGTGAGCTCAGGAGACAACCAGGGCGAGACAGTGGTGTTGGGCACACTGGACACCAAGCAGTTCTCCGCAGAGGTGAACTTCCTGCAGGGAAATCATCTTCTTCAGGGAAAGAGGAGGTTCACCACACTGGAGCCCCACTGTAGCGGCAGGAAGGGCGGCACTCTGGGCAGGTTCGGGACGGTTCTGGGCAGACGGGGCAAGGAAGGGAGTCTTGGAGCCCTCGGTGGCTTTTCATACTTTATTTAGTAGAAGTGGCCAGGTACATGGCAGGCAGGGGTGCCGGGGGGCTGGGAGGCCTGCCAGCCCCCGCGCATCTCACCCTCTCGGCTGCTTTCTCCTGCTGCTGCTAGTCAGTCCTGGTGGTCCTGGTGGTCCTGTCAGTCCTGGCGTCCTACTGACACCGCCCATTTAAGCCCGTGCCCAACTCAGGTGCGCCCACCTGCGCATGCCCACCCTGGAATGCTTGCAGCACCGCAGGTGTCCATCATCACAGTGGTGGGAGGGTGGAACACCTGATTTCTCTAACCCTATGCCCGTTTATAGGACTTGCCACCAGAGACGAAAGCCCAGGTGAAATGGTGCTTTTTCAGTTACAGGCAAGCTAGGGCCCTGCCCCTCCGCCTGCACATCCACCTCACAGCTCCGCCTTTGTCAACAGGAGAAATGTCTTATCTCCAGATCGCAGGTCCTAGAATTTCAAGTACCTGCACCAAGAAGCTCTCACTATCACTACACCTGTCTGAAGTTAAGCCCACTCAACCTTACAGCCTAAAACACAGCGCACAGAGACACCTGTGAGCCATCTGAAACTCATAAAGGTGATTTAAGGAAGACCTACGGTAAGACTCCTTCTAATTAAGAGCGATTCAATAAAGAATAAGGAAATGCCTCAGCACACAGGTCAAAGGAACACAACTGCTTTTCTTGCAGTTTTAGATAATATAGTAATTCACTTCGGCATGCTGGCTTGAAATGCTGATGGTGTCTCTGGGGACCACAGAATGCCTTTCTGGAGGCTGTGGGGAGTGTAAGTTTAATCAGCAGCGAAGCAACAGCGTCAGATAATGCGAAACAGGTACTTCACCCCAGGCCCGAGGAGAGGCGGGAGTCACGGAGCCGCACACCCTGCACGCCCGCCCCAGCGCCTCCGTGAGCCGGGAGTGCTCGCCACTCTGCCGCTCTCGCACAGCCAGTGTGCCTTGCGCAGCCCCAGGAAGAGGGTGAGACCGCAGTGAGGCGTCCTTTCCACGAAGCCGCTCAGGCGGCCGGAGACAGCTCGTGGCAGCAGGAAGCTACACCAAGGAAATCACAGTCCCCTCCGGAATCGGCAAACGAGTCCACATTCTTCCTGCACATTCTTCCCTGTTCTGAAGGACAGCGGGGGGACTGGATGGGTGCTGTGCAAGTCCTGGGGTTCTCATCACCCCAGCTTCCTGGGCACATTTTTGCATCTCCGGTGTCTGACTGGCTGCAGCGACAAGAGCATTTTCGCCCAGTCATCCAGCTAATGCCACGGAAGCGTGCGTGATCCCGGCGGCCTGTGGGAGGGGACCCTACTCCGCCGGGACAGGAACTCTCTGCCCAGCAGTTAAGCGGCTTTGTTGTTTACAATCAACATGAATATATGTAGGGTAAAAGCTGATCAGGTATTTCCACCCTCCCACCACTGATGATGGACACCTGTGGTGCTGCAAGCATTCCAGGGTGGGCATGCGCAGGTGGGCGCACCTGAGTTGGACACGGGCTTAAATGGGTGGTGTCCTGAGGACGCCAGAACTGTGAGAACTGTGAGGACCCACAGACAGAACACCGAGAGAACCGACAGCAGCAGCAGCAGCAGAG
Source organism: Galemys pyrenaicus (assembly GCA_019455555.1). NCBI lineage: Eukaryota > Metazoa > Chordata > Mammalia > Eulipotyphla > Talpidae > Galemys > Galemys pyrenaicus. Next base: position 2,156,169 of record JAGFMF010011608.1, on the reverse strand, counting down.
AGAGAAGAAGCAGCCGAGAGGGTGAGATGCGCTGGGGGCTGGGAGGCCTCCCAGCCCCCCAGCACCCATGCCTGCCATGTACCTGCCACCTCTACTAAATAAAGCATAAAAGCCAACGAGGGCTCCAAGACTGTCCTTTCTTGACCCGTCTGCCCAGAACCATCCTGAACCTGCCTCCAGTGCCACCCCGTTTCCTGCCGCTACAATATATTTCACCAAAGTTCTGAAATCATGGTTGTTTGAGAGAGCTGTTAAAAAAAAAATTACAGGCCCAGAAAGAAAAATTTGTCTACTTCGGTAAACTACTGTTTGAAATTTGGTTCTGTCCCAAAAACACTTTTTAAGAAAACAGATTTTTAGTATTTTTAAGTTTTTGGCTCTTCCAAATAAGCTTGCCAAATAACATTTTTTTTAGTGTATTCGGAAATTTTGCCTATATGAATATTATGCTTTTAAATAGTCAAATTGTGACAGACAAAACATGAGGAACCTTTTTAGCATCTGCACTGTCTTTTGAAGTTTGCATTTTACTTTACATACTTTAAATGTCTTCTATTTATTTAGTCATTTGTAATTTTAAAAAGAGGAAATTCACAAAAAGGAAGGACAACTTTAACAGGTCTCAAAGCAGGGAAACCAGCCAGCAGGTAGACAGCAACTTGAGCCCCCGCGAAGCTCTCAGCTCTCCCTCTGGGCTTCCCTGGCGTTCTTGTGCGGCCTCTCCCTCCACAGCACTCCACCTTCGCCTTCTCTGAGAAAGGCCGCCCTTTGAGGCCCAACCTCTGAGTGCAGGTGTGCACGTGCCCAAGCGCAGGCCTCCACAGTCAGCCACGGGTGCTGCACACCTACTCTCCCTCGACATTAACAAAATCAAGACAGGTGACGGCCAAAGGGCCAATGGCATAAAAGCCGGACCAACTTCATTTACACACCCACTGCGGTAGTCTGCACAGCAGCCACTCACATAAATTGTATTTATGGGGAGGGAGCCATAAATACAATTACCAGTAGGTTTTTGCAGGGTAAATGGAAATTATCAGGTTTTTTCCTCACTTCCACCATTAGCATCAATGACAGACCCCTGGGGTCCTGCACACCTGGAGTCGGGTGTGGCATGTGCAAGTGGGCGCGCCTAGGCTGAGAGACTGAGTACACAAGGTCGGGTCACGGGGAAGCCAGCCTCCGTGGCAGTAGTAGCTGCGGGGGTAGCAGAGAAGTAGAGAGAGGCCAGAGAGAGTGAAGATTCACTGGCCCCCTCCCCCGCCTGCCATGCACCTGGTGGCCCCACTGCTAGTTATGCAGAAAGCTCAATCAGAGTCTGAAAAAGCCACCAGGGCTCCAGAGCGCCTCCCTTACACTTGGCCCGGGTCCCAGAGAACCTGCCCTGTGTCTTCCTGGCACTGCAGTTTAATATGCTGAGTTGTGACAATCATTACAGCAGTGAGTGACACTTGCCTAGGAATAAAAAGCTTACCTACTCCTAAAACACCTACCAGTTAGTATCTAAATTAAGTACTCTTTTTTCCTAAGTCAAATTGAACGGCACTGCTTTATCACCAGGTGAATACTACACAGTTCTAATAAGTGAAAATGTGACTGCATGCTACAATGATCTGCTAGATTTTTTTAAAGTGATACTGTTAAAAACAAAACAAAACTTTGGTCCTATATTTTTGTAATACATCACTAGAAGTATATTCCTCATCAAATTCTAGGGGGATCTCAAGGGACTGTGGCTAAAACGTGATCCTTTTTAAAAGTATTTTAATGTGACATTTAGTACTGATTTACCTTATAGAAAGTAAATGCATATTTTACAAGGCAATAGTAAATTAGTTACCAAAAAACTGTCAGAGACCACATGAAGGCACACAACTGCCAGCTAAATCGTTTATTTATGATGAAAAAATAGCAATCAGATTATTTTCCAAAGCATAACAGTTTATACCAAAGGTGACTTCACCAAGCACATTAGCAACTTCACAACATTTAGCCTGATATTTGAAAGTTGCAATTAAAACAAGGAAGGGGGTATCCTGGTACCCCTAGTACTTTAGAAAGGATTCATTCAAATTCTTAATTTCCAGGGTCAAAATTTCCCCCTATAGTGGAAAGCATCTATTATGGCCAAGGCAGTAGGAGCTTTACAAAGCATCTCTCAGCTGGAGTTATTCTTTGCATCTTCCTAACTCATGACTCATCCAAAGACTGCTCTAAAACCATTTCCTTCTTTGCTACTATAATTCACTTGCAAAGATAGAGAGGTTCCTACAGTAGGATAATGACCTTGGATTCCACAGAGAGGCTAGCAGTACAAAACGGAGATGAGATCACCTTGTACTGAACTTTATAACTATGATTTCAGAATCACAGAAGTGTTAAATCATGTTAGCCCACTACCTTTGGTCTTGCTGGAAACAGTCAGTGCTCTACAACACAAAAAGCTATTCCACAAACCAGAGATAAGTGGAAAAAGGCGGAAATTCAAGTAGCTGAGTGGAATTAGCCTTATCTTGTAGATATTGCAGAATTTCCTACATTTAATCTTTGTGAGTGGTCTGCTACAATTCTTTGGGGATGAAAAACACAGGGAACACGTTAGAAACTTCCATTCCACTGTTTAACAAGCTGGAATTTCCAACCATTGTTTTCAGCTGGAAAAGAATGAAATCATAAACTTAGAAGTTCTAAGTGTGGCCTTCGGAACTCGCTTTGTTGATGCTATCACGAGCACACATATTAAAAGTGAAATGGAAGATGAATAGTTTACAGGGGAAAGAAATATTTTCCATCTTCACCATCTATGGTTTCAGGGCTCCCCTAAGACCTTAAAATTAAGTCTACTTGGTGGTCTCAACTCTAGCCCCTGGAGAATGTACTCCACTCTCCAACACAGAACACCTGACTCTGCAGAATTTGACACTTTGCTGCAGCCTCCACACAGAAGAAACAGAGGACTTGACATGCATGGAAATTAAATTATCTTCCACCCCTAGAGACGTGCTGTCCTCCCAGGTCAGGGTCACCTTAAGGTCAAACGAAAGAACTCAAATTTCAACCAATTCCGCGCTAGCTGTGAATGGACAGAAAACACATCCTTTTGAGTTCTTGACAATCTGCTGCACTGTATGTGATCCATCAAAAATAGGAATAGCATAAACACACCAAGTAAATCACCTTAAAGAAAAAATGGTTTTGCGTTATCATACAAGGCGATTATTTAAAAGTCCAGAGTTGCATCTGCAGTGTGAGTTTCCCGTGTGTTTGCAAACGCAAAAAAATCTGAGACAGTTATAAAAATTCAGCTTGTGTTGGCCAAGACTTAGCCTAACTGTTCAGTGTAACCTTCATAGAAATTACTCTACATTCACTTGGTTTTTGTTGATTAGAATTCATAACCCTAAGTTATGTCCATATGACTTAGACACAGTCAAAACAGAGAACTTAGAACCCATTGTGAAGGATTTAATGAAAATATAGAGGTTCTCAAATATGGCACAAAAATCCTTTCCAACAGAATTAATTATTATTTACGGGTGTCCATTCAATGCATAACTTTAAACATCATGCATTTTCAAAGGTAATTCTCATTGCTGAAAGCAGACTGTGTAACCTGTTCACTTCCATTCAACACCTGGGCTGACAGTTCAGACTGTCTATTGGGTGAAACACGATAAATCTCAGCCATACCAATAAAGTTAAAAAACAAAAAAAACCACACACAACCCCGGCACCATAGTTTTTCAACTCACTGGAGAACATTCCAGCTTCCACCCAAAGTTTGGAGCATTTCATAAATCTCTGCGATTACATCTAGAAATGAGGGTTCATTTCTGAGCTCTGAAGACACCCAGACTTCGAATGCAAGAGATGCGCAGTTCTGAATTTCCAAGGTCACCTCCTGAAGATCACCTACTCCCCTCCTCTGCACTCTGCGGGCTGTTCCATCCAGTTCCCAGTAATTAAACAGAGAAAAAGTCAAGAAACAAGCTTTTCCTCACTAGGGTTTACAGCAAGACTAATCTGTGCACGTGGTCTCCGCTGGGGACCCAATGACTTCACTGTGCCACCCATGGGAGCAGCAGGAGACACCACGAGACACGTCAACAGTTAGAACTGGGCCCACTCTGTCCAAATGTGCGGGGGACCTCAAAAGCGTGGTGTAGTCACCGCGTTCCCGGCTCCACACACGTAATCGTCAGAATTCAACAAGAATTTCATGTCGCGGGCTGCCCAGCGAGGACCCAGGAACCGGCAGCTCTTGCACTGTGTGAATTCAGAGGTGGGCGGTGGGGCGCGAGCGGGGCAAGGAGGGGATGGGAGAAGCTCCTTAGAACAGGAGCACGACGACACGGCGCCTTGCCCTCCGACGGATGACCCAGAGCCCAGAGCGGAGGAGAGACCAGGAGCCACCAGCGCCACCTAAGCCCGCCCACGACGCACAAGCCCCGCAGCGACTGGCCCTTCCGTTCTCATAGCCGCAGAGGCCAGAGGCCACGTCGACCCCCCACCCCCACCCCCTGCCAGGCGCCCCCACCCGGCGCACCCCGCAGGCCGCGCCTCACCTTGCTCCAGGCTCTGAAGGTCCCGAAGACGCTCCTGCCCGCCCACCGCACCAGCCCCCAACGGCCCCCGCCCAGCGGCCTGCGCTGTGGCCTGCACCCCATGGGGGCCCTCCGCCTCCAGCACCTGTTCCCGCGCGATGCAGACGCAAAGCGCGTCGCATCTGGCGGGCGTCACGCGGGCGCCGCACCTGCTGGGGGGCTCTTCCCCCCTCCCCGCCCACCGGGCACTCTCAGCTGCCAGGGCCTGCCCAGCCTCACTTGTGGGGGCGGTTCCCGGGCCCAGGTGACCCGGTAGGTGATGGGCTCAACACACCGCAGGGACACGGCCCGACAGCAGGGGAAACCCTCCTGCACAGAGGCATACAAGATTAAAGCATTCTTCCTGGTTAAAGTTGCAACATTTTCACTAGAGGCAGTAAAAACGTGCTGCCTAAACATAAGCGGCCACCTGCGAATGAGGCGAGGCCGTAGCAGCGGCAGCCTCGCGGGAGGCAGCACCCCAGAACTCTACTGGCTGGGAGTAGCCACACCTAGAGCACCAGCCTCAGGTCACACAGGGCCACGGAGACTAATCTGGCCAAAGCACAAAAAGCTTGAAAGCTCCTGTCACCAAAAGCTAGATATGTTTTCCAACCATAGAGTACCTAATTACTCGCTCATGTAAGAGCCGTTCATTCAGAAGGAGGAATAAAGGCTGATTATAAAACACGCACAGGTACATACATTCATCCATGGATTCTTCTCTCCCCCACACCACAGCACTGATCAGAGGTGACCCTCACAAACTATTTTCTATGCTTTTTTACAACAGCAACTATAATTATCATCAGTTGAAAATTAAAAAGCTGAGGCACAGAGAAACTATGTGATTTGCCCATGTTGTACAGCTAGTAAGTGACCCAGCTAGGATCTGCATCCACTTTTTTAACCAGGAAGTATTGTGCCTCAGTGGCTACAGGGTGACGGCGGTGGTGTTCAAGGAGAGCTAAAGGCAAGATGGCTCTCTAAGGAATGAGCAACAGAGATGGCACTCCACAGAGGTGTAGAGGTAGCACAGGCAGAGACATGGATGTGGTTCAAGATGGTTTGTGTTATCTTCTTACATTAATAGGATCATTCTCTGCATATTATGAGATTTTCTTTTCCTTTATTCTTGTTAGAGGTATAACCTACACACAACTGTTTTTATGGTGCGGTTCTGTGAATTTAGTTTACTGGTATATAATCACCAGCACAGAAAAAATATGGAAGGTTTCCATCATCCCAAAGAGTTTCCTTATGCCACTTTAAAGTCAGTCTTTCCCTAGCCCACAGGCACAGCAACCATCAATCTGTTCTCTCTGAAACTTGCCTTTGAATTTAACAATATAGATTGGAATTTCTTCTATGGAATAGTAAAGGTGGAATGGATTCCAGAGCTTTTGCAAGATATAATGTACATTAGATAACTGTAACTAATGTTTCATATGTTCATAACAGAGTTTTCAAAGTACATTGGCAATGGGATCACAGGATCAATTTATACATTAGACCTTTTAAATTCTTTCATTTCAAAATCTACAACAAATGCTAAATGAAAGCAGTATGCGCGCCACAACTTTTCTGGGAAAATATCACCAAGCATTAAAAAGCAATAACAGTTGTCAATTTATCCTCCTTCCACTCATGGCAAAGCTAAGGAACTGGATAATGAGAATTGCTAGAGAGCAGTGGAAAAATGAAAGAATCCTCAAAAACATGGCAAAGTAGTTTGCCTGTTTTAAAATGACTTCACCGTGTTTACTATGTGCGATGGAGTCAAAACAAATTGAAGAGTATCTCAGGGCCTGCTCCCCAGCAAGCTGAAAATGGAAGAAAACAGCCAGGGGACAAAGGACTTGGAAGATTCTTGCAGGGATTTTCATCCTCATATACTCCTTGTGCCAAAAAAATAGAAGAAGTTTTGAATAATTTCTTCAGCACAGCACAACCATGACCCTCAAATATCAGATTTAATATTCTCATTTAGTATTTCATATGCGTCCACAAGGTTCCAACACAGAGCAAGTACATTTTTTCCCTCCAGATTAATTTTGTTTGGCAAACTAAAATGTGCCCAGAGGAATCCACAAGCCATATTCATTCACACATGCACAGAGAGAAGGCTTAGCTTATTCACTAACAGGTTGATAAATTGTAACCCAGCCAGCAGCTGGTTTTCCTGGAATTGCTTTGTCGTGCATTGAAATGACAGGAACAAAATGCCTGCACTTTTTCTGTGTGTAGTGCATCTAGCAGAGTATAAGATTACAGAAAATAATGTTATCTTACTGCAAAAAGAATGGTTATACTTGTTCTGTGTATTCAGTTGGACTTGTTGGCTTAAGCAAGTGTGAGCTGATGGCAGACATGTCACCTGGACGTTCCTGGGAGGTAGAACAGCGCTGCGGGCTCACGGATCAGCTGCAGGACAGCATCTGCAAGTGCATGATGGGAAAATGCAAGGATGCTGTTTGATAATGCAGTCTTCATAAGAGGTACTCAAGAGCCCAAGATTCTGAGTCTCACTGCCAGGGTGTGCTCTAAAGAGAACACAAGTGAACCCTAAAGTCTAACTGCAGACTTGAGGCTACCAGGTTTTTTGTAGGTTTTGCCTTTTTATCCTGACTTACAAGAGAATAGGTAGAGACGAAACTGAGGAGCTAGCACTTCTCAATTTGGAAAACAGCTGCAGTTTAAGAGATGACTTGAAAACACTGGTCTCAGGACTCGATTTTGATACAGTGACTAAGTATATTTAGAATAGAGGCTAATGAAGCCACCGGCTGTCTATTGCTTTCGTTTTCATTGAGGTTGTGTTTTTTATTTGCCATTCCTTTTTAAAAGACAAATAATAGCATCTGTCCACTAGCTGATTTTGACTACTACACAATTTACTCTATAAACAAGCACAGCAGCTCTGTTCTTTCTTCCTATGGAATAAGTGCATCCCAGGCAAGTTCACCATCCTGCTGAAGAACGAGCAGCTTTGGAGTGAGCGTACTGGAGCTAGAACCCAGGTGTGGGGGGGAGCCAGTCCAGGGAGCGCCCACTGTGCCGCAGCTGTATCCTAGGTCCCTCGGTCCCCAAAGGAAAATATGGCAAAAGTTACGGGGAGTGAATTAAGGAGAAGGTTGGAATGTGTGAGATTCTAATGGTTTCTAAAACTAGCTAAAAAATGATTCTCTACAATCCTGAAGCCACTAATGAATTGATTTATTAATACTGGACTCCCTTTATCTTGCCTTAAATCCCCCAGGTTGAGTCATGCGGAATGTTCCAGAACCTGAAACAGGATCTTTCTCAGTCGGTAGGAACCAGAAGATGGGAATGAGAAATGCGACCTTGCCTGTGGCTGAGGCGGAGATCTCAGGACTTTTGCTGGGCCCTGGGGATCAACTGGTTCCTGGCATTAAAATAATTCACTGAAAAGGACTGAACTTTTTAGAAGAAAATAGTAGTTTCCTCTACATACTTATTAGGGATTGTGACATAGATCAATAGTTAAAATCTCCATCAATTATGTCAGCCCTCAAGTACCAGGTCAGAAGAGAATTGGATTGGTTTCCAAAAGCAAACAAACCAAATATGTAGTCTTCAAGCCAAGTGACATTTTGTAGCTCTAATACTTACTTGTTCTTTATCAAAGAAAGTATTTTTAGTATTCCGCACTGGAGTATATTTATGGAACAATCTGACACTCTTGCTGATTGAGAGTATTTAAGATCATATTGGTGAAGTGGATTAGGCAAAGATATATATGTGTTCAAATGAGCAATTTTGTATTTTGGCATGACCAAACAATAAAAATTCCTTTTCCTCAACATTTGTGTCTCCTATTTCTCAATTTAATTAGCTTGATAAAACATTGCTTTTGCATGCTAATGGCTGGCCCTCTCTTTAAATTGGTCTTGTACAATTTCAGCAATTAAGCAATATTTATTATAATAGTTTGGTCTAGAATAGCTGAACATGCACATAAATGAACACAAAAAAGTTCACAGATATTCTTAAGATAGAGCTTTGAAAACAATAAATAGAGTATGGGAAGAAAGCTTTAAAAAAAAAAAACCAACAACTTCATTTTGATCAATATTATATCCAAAACTCTCATAGAAATCAGCATTATAACTGAGATGGCTCTTTAATTCTTTCCTTCCAAATTGTCACGGCAACTCTTAATTTTGTTTGCAGTAGATGCCATAATGCTGCTGAGTGGCTTCTTTCACTGCTTAGCTTAACCCTGTAATCCCCAGAGACGCAGAGATGAGCAAGGCGCTCCCCTGAAACAGCCACTCTGATAACAGCTGGTCCGTGCTCAGGTACCGGCCTTGCCACACGGCCTGGAGTTCATTACGTGTGCGCCGTTAACTGTAGCCCCTACACCTCATTCTCCAGATCTTCACACCTCTAAAATCTAAACAGCCTGGAGACCGAATCGCGTCTTTCTTTCACTAACCCCAAAACCACCTAAGAGAGGTTTCTATTCTGAGATGGTAATTAAACATCTGTGAGGTGAATTTGGTGAATCCATTCTGACTGATGTTTTCTACCTGATTTCAATAAACCAGATATCAGCCAGAGGTACAGGGAACGCAGCCGTCTTCAGAGTCCCCGGGTTATGACAAACTCTGCCTGGAACCCCAAATGCTGGAGCCCTCCCGACACTCCGCTTTCTGGCAAAATTTCACCTTTTGGTGAGAGTAAGTCAGCTTGATTGATGGTCATAAACAGGAGTTATGTGATCTCTGGCCTTTGTGTGATACAAAGCATTTTTTGGAAAAACAGTGCCTTGTATAATCCATCATGAAACAATCTTTCCATTGATCTGTTGTGACTCCAGTCCTCCCGCACCAGCAGAAATGTGCTTCAGATCATGTTATCCCAGCTCAGATGAAATTCTGCATTTGGCAACCTACCTCTCATTGCCAGCTGGAACGCGGCCGCCGTTCAGCTAACAACACACATTTCAAATCCAGGCCCAAGTACGGGCCGAGGCACTTGCTGACCATGGAGTGTGCATGTGAGCACACAGATGTAGATGTGCGCTATAGCCGCAGGGGCGCCTGCAGGCAGGACGGGGTGGGGGCTCACGCCGGCAGCCACGCTGGGGTCCAGAGGTCATCCGGTCATCTCTGTCCCACCTACCATTTGCAGTGTCAAAGTTGGAGTTCTGTTTTGCTTTTATTTTTGGTGGTGTTTTTTTTTTTTTCCTTCAGTAGCCACATCACTCATCAAGAAATCATTTTCTTGCAATGTTTGTGCAGGTGAAAACCAGCAGGAGAAGGAACTTGGCAATTCAGAAAAGAGAACACCAGCTACTGCCCCTCGAGTTGCTCTTTGGCAGAGTGAACTGCACTCACTGGGTTGCGGCTTCACAACCTTGGAGAAGGCAAACTGTGGGTGTGCAATTACTTTGATTATTTAAAATACAGATTTGTCTACCCTCTCCTCTTTCCTTCCCTCCCTGTTTCCCTGTTTCCAATTGCTTACAGTGAACAATCTGTTTGCAATAATAATAGGCATAAAAGATCCCCCACGTCCATTCTCCCAGCTAAATGAATGCTGATAGTAGATCCGCACTGTTTACTCTGCACCTGAATTCCACTGTGCTGAGTATTTGGAAGTTCCATATTCCAGAGGAAGATTCCAAATGGTGTTCTGGCAGATAACAAAGAATACAAACATAGTTCGTTTTCATATTAATTTATAGGCAGCCATGTCTTAAGCCCCTTGGGCATCTTAGCAAAATCAGAAAAAAAGAACATAACTACAAACACATCCAAGAGGAACATATTCAAATAGCAAAGATCGAGAGCTCAAAATAAATAGTTCTGTAACGAATACCGCAAACTACTAAAAAATGAAAAACTTTAAATCACTCAGAACCCTTGAGACTGAAGCTGTGACTAACCAATCAACAGTTGCAAAGTATTTGAGAGCTATAAAGTTTTCAATCAACGGGCTTTCATGACTTTGTGATGATGAGTCACAAGAAGGTGGGCTCCCCAGGGAACCTCTCCCGGTCACCACCAGCAGGACAACCCAGGCTGTCACTTCTCCCAGCACCTGAGTCAAGGTCAAGAGCACAAGCATCCACCACCTGATCTATCTCAGGCGTGTTTCAAAATTGACCAAAGTCAAAAGATAGCGTCTACCAAGCAAATGGGACGATTTCTTCCTTGATGCAAAGAAATAACTGGTCTTTTAAATGGGGGGATTAAAAGAATAGAAATCACAGTAGATGAAGGGAAGATTTTTTTATTCTATTGAGTTTAATATATTGACCTATTTTTTAATCTATTGAGTTTGTTAGATGGTTAGCCACAATACTGATGTCCCTGAGAGGGAGAGGGAGGTACTTTGCCACTGTATAAATCATCTTCATCTCAGAATATGCTACATCAAATATTAGATTCAAACCCAGTTTGGGGTGTTAATGTCTGGATTTAAATGTCTGGGTTCTGCATGAAGTCAAAGAAAACTTTAGCAAATAAATGACTAACAGTTTTGATGTGTGGTTCCATTATGGAAATAGTTGATTCTTTCCTCTCATATATCTTATCAGGGTTCTGGAAACAGGACAGTCTAGAAAGATGTTTAGAAATCAGAAAATGGGGTGTAGGTTGGACCCAAGAAGTTGATGCTTCATGTGAGGCACACCTGAGCACTATAACTGAGACAAATTCTAGATTACACCTAGAATCTGGTACTCAGACCTTTCCCCAGGGGAGACTGCCATGTGTGAACCATACGGCAACTATTTCAACTAGCTTCGCTTTCTTTGCGTGACTGAAATGTGAAGGTGAAAGTAAGAGGCAGATGGCATCGGCAGATATGGTCAATGGTTTAACTGAAATGATGGGGATCTCTACTAATACTGGGAAACAAGTTCAGATTTTTATCCTCTTTAAATTTAACTTTAATTATCACATAAGTATATAAAGAAATGACATTATTCATATAATTGTTCTCAAAATTATATTTAAGCACAAGAGTGATGTCTGCATCATTCTTTTTCATGAACTCAAGCAAAATGTCAGAATTTTATCCCTAAAGCAGATAAAAACAAACTGGCCTTGGGGAAGAAAGACCAAGGGCCCCTGGCTCTCTGGTTCTGCCTACTCTTCCTCCTATCACATCATGATTTTTTGTTTACTTATTTTAGCCCCCCTTACGACACAAGCTCCATGAAGGCAGAAACGATGCCTACGATGTTTCTTCTTACATGCTGACTACCACACATGGTGCCCGACCATAGTTGTGGCAAATAAACTTGGAAGGGAAATGGGATAGAGGAAGAGAAAGTGCGAAGAAGCAAGAGAAAATAACCAGAAGCTGAGACATTTAAAAGCACCATTCACAGTCAACAGGAAGTAAGAAGCAACCCAGAGCTCTTTGAACCTGCGCAAGTAGCAGAGTCTGGAGGTTACTGAAAAGCGGGCGCCAGGCACATACAAACAGGAGCTGGCAGCTAGACAGTCCCCCTCCAGGAAAGAATGCAAGAAAAAGGCAAGCACTGCAGAGCACAGAGAATGAAACCAGCCACAGCTTGAAGAGCTCTTCACTTCATTTGCATTTTATTGCACCACTTATGAGTTGGTTGACTTTTACATAATTTGCAGAGACCCCATCCCATTTTTGTGTGTTAGAAGCCTTTGCACCTCCAGGCAACCTGCCAGGAGTTCAAGGACTCTTAAGTCTCCCATGCTGCAGTCCTAAGCCGCTAAGTACCTTTTCTCCATTCCAGTTTCTGCGCTAACACCACACAGGAACATTAGGAACATTAGTATCTGCATCAGGTATTCTGGGCAGTAAAATTCTGGGGTGTGCGTTTACTAGGCAAGCATGAAGAAAGGTCTACAAAGGTGCTTCATCTGCTCCTGCCCCTTTCTCAATTAGAACATCCAGCACTTACCACTTCATTGTCTCTTAGCATATGAGCATCCTCTCATAGGTCACTGCACTTCACAGGTCATGGCACCTCAAAATGATGTCGATTTCTTATACAAATGTACATCCTTGACACTTTGCCCAGTCTCTAGGCCATAGTAGGTACTCAAGAAATACTTGTTGAACCTGAGATCTTTTTATATACTTATAGGAAACTATGGGGAAAAGATAATATTTAACTACAAATTTTTATCTGGGAGTTTCAGTGTATCCCTTGATTCTTTTTGTACAGGAAAGCATGATTAGCAAATGTGTTATTAAATAGTTTAAACATGTCTTTCGCTCAATATAACAGCATGTGCATCAGAATCAAAATGCCCTAGCTCCTTCGCAAATACTTACTGCACAATTTTCTATAACTGTAGGAAACTGGAAGACAGCCAAATGTCCAAAAATTGGACAGTGGTCAATTATGGAAACTAGCACATATCTCCTGGATGAAAATATGTATCTATTTAGGGCCTCCCTGGTGGCGCAAGGGGTTAAGCACCACTCTGTGGGGCTTCTGCAGCCATTGCATCGTGAGTTCAATCCCAGGCCAAGGAGGGGACCCACAGGGCGCAGCAGACCTCTCCTGTCTCGCCCGCTGCTCCCCTCAGCAGTGTACATCAGTTGATCTGCCTGCTCTGCTCCCCACTCTGTCTCTGGTGAATTCTCTCACCCTGTGCACCTTTGGCCTGTACCCCAGATCTTGTATGCACAAATAAATAAAATCTTTAAAAAAAATATATATATATATATCTGGAGGGATAACTTTGAAAACTACCTAGAAACACTTAAAACAGTTAAGACACATCTTTTAAAGAATATATACTCGAGGTAAGACCTGGAAACAACCTAAATGCCCAAAAACAGATGAGTGGATCGGGAAGCTGTGGTACATATACACGATGGAATACTACTCAGCAATCAAAA
>JAGFMF010011608.1:2054093-2142553 GCA_019455555.1 Galemys pyrenaicus | reverse complement strand
AATAACAACAAGAAAGAAACAAAAACCAAAAATGAAAAGACAAACTGGGGACACTTGGTGGGGAGGGAAGAGGGGAAGGGTGGAGGGCAGATGGGAGCACGTGGGACTGAGGTGATGGTGCACTGGTGATATGGTGATGGGGATTACAACTGATGTCAAATATATGTAAATTTTAAAAAATTGTATTAAAAAAAGAATATATACTCGAATGTGAGATGATACAGTGTTTGTATGACTTGGACTATATCGTAAGATTTCAATTGTTGGCTTACCAATAGAATGTAAGGTACTCTCTTTTTTTCTGGTGGTATGAACTTATTTACATATCAAAAAGAATTTTAGCCTGACATTCTATAAACTGAGTTATTCAAGGTATTTTAACTGCTACCTTTTAAGGACACCTATTTCTTCTTCACAGGGATTAAATAAGACTTGCTATTTATTCAGAGCATGGAAAGGGAAGGAAACTATTGATTTTGAACACTGTGACAAGTGCTTTGTGTTCTACGGCGTTTGATTATATCTGCTCCGCTTTGCTCATTCTTGCATGGGACAAGAGAGCGGTGAATAAAAACCCCCCGGAAAAGGACCACAGCAGTCGGGACCCTCTCCAGAGGCACCAGCAGGCCTCCCTGTGTGCTGTGGTGAGCCGGGGCCACTCGGAAACCACACCTGCCACATCCTGGAGCTGGCAGCGTGCAAAAGTGAGACAGGCACCTCTTCCCTTCGAGGACAGAACTGGAGCCTAAAGTGACCCTGACATATTGAAATAAGAGCGAATACTTGGCAGCAAGGCAGTCGAGAGAGCAGGCAGATGCCCGCACGAGTTGGGGAGATGGAAGAAGGGGTGCCAGCAGCCGAGGTGACTGAAGCAGCCCGGCCAGCAGCACACGCCAGGGTTTCAGAAACCAGTGAGCTGGGAGAGCGCACTGACAGGATGGACACCAGCGACCGAAGCGCCGTCCCACAGCGCCGAGGTCTGGGGAGAGCCTATGGTGCAGCCTGTTCTCTGAAGTCGGGGCATTAGAGTAGGGTAGGGCAGCTTGGAAGGCGACACAGAGATTGCAGGTCCAAGAACGGCGCTAGGAGGGACTGGCGTTCACAGAGAGGAGCCTGTGCAGGGGACCTCTGCATATTTGTAGAGCCGAATGGTCCCCGCAACCTTTTCAATTATAGGCAGTTTTGCACGTTTCCTTTGGCCCCTTTTAGCCTTTTAATAATGGATTAAAACAGCACTTAAGTTGGCAGTGGTAAGAAGAGATGGAGATACTGAATATTGTATCTGTTTGTTAAAAAACTTGCACGGTCACCAGCAGAACGTGGGTCCTGCATGCCTGATGCAACCAAGTGCGCTTTCTGTGCCAGAGCTGTCGCCCTCGCATCCCCTGCTCTCCTTCCATGGAGTCAGTACATGCCCAGACTCCCAAGACTGACAGGCAGCCCCCTTTTCTCTGTCCAGCTCCCTTGCCCAATGCATCCAGTCCATCATGAATTGTCATCCAGTGGACTCACTAAGGATTCTGAATTGCCCCCGCCTTCTCTGTCTCCACTGCTGGATTCAGGACCTCCCAATCTCTTCCTTGGACTAGCTCCCTGGGTTCCAACTGTTTATCTTCACAATCAAGCTCACTGTCCACACTGTCATCCTAAAAAAATCCCAATTTTAGCACATCCTAGCTCTACCCGAGACTTCGACTGGCTTTTCGCTTCTTAAGGGATTTACATCATGAACCGCAAGGTGCTTCACGCCCTGACAGGCAGCTGGCCTAATACTCCCTGACCATGCTCTCATCGCCTCTCCCATCTTCAAGACTTTGCAGTGACACTTTGCTTTGCTGGAAAGATCTCCGCCCCCTTTTTGATCTCCAGAACTCCTGTGAGTCTGCATTTTTCCAAAACGTGTGTGAGATTTACGTCTGCCCCAGAATCCCCACAAAACCCCAATCCCAAAGCTGGCTGAAATGCCTGGCTAGCATGCATCCTTGTGCAGTTCCTTAGCCACACTCTCTACTCTGCTGCAGTATCTGCCAGGTGATGACGCCGCCGAGAGGGGAGCCCCTGGAAACAGAACACACACTGCCTGCTGCTGTGGGCTCTGCACCGTTGTCCCTGGACAGCTGTCCGCATTGTCACCCTTATACTGACACTGACAGTCAGTACATGGTCCCCCTCAAAGAACTCTCCCCCGAGACTTTGATCATCTAAAATGTACATATTGTCTTAAGCGGCTTTCAATTTGATTAAATGAAACTCGAAAACTTAGACAGTTTAGTATCCATCAGTGACCACACTTGTAAGCACTTTCGCTCGCTCATAAGTTCCTATTTATAAGCTGATACTAAAATTCACTGACAGCCCGAAAGTGGGATTCTAAATAAACGTCAGCATACCTGAGAAAGCGGATCTAATTTCCACTGGTTCTCACCTGGATCCCGGGAACTGAGCCTAGGAAACTGGCATCAACTCAATCACATCTGTGCAGCTGGCAAAAGCTATGCAAAGAATAACTAGATACATAAAATATATGCAATGCTCTCCTTATCAAAAAAGCTATTTCAGCGAATATTGGCCACAGTTCCAGTACCAGCTGCCAACTAACCCAAGAAAATATGTACTCTTTCAACCATTGATATATAGAAAATAAATAGCACATTTCTAAATTTGTTCACAGACATCTCAAATTCTATATCAATACCAATATTAGTGCATAATGAGAAAATGCATTGAACATTACAGAACTGAATTTAAAAAATCTCCAAAACACATCACTTAAGAAAAAAAAAAAGTGCTTTAAATTATTGAACTATACTATTTACAATAACTAGGTCCATTAATTACACACTGGCCTAAATTACAATTTACTAAAAATTCTAAAATAGTAAAAGACTAGTAATCTGTACAACAGTTTTATTTATTGAAAATTTAATTCTTTTTAATGATACTAGCTGAATACCTTAATTTAGCTACCGCAGGGTCTGAGAAGTCTCAGGCTTCTCTGCCCTCGCGCCACTGGTATAATGATGGACACCTGTGGTGCTGCGCGGGGTGGGCATGCGCAAGAGGGCGCACCTGAGTTTGGACACCGTCTTATATGGGCGGCGTCATGAGGATGCCAGGACCCAACAAGCAGCAGCAGGACCAACTAGCAGCGGAACCAATGAACAAGCAGCAGCAGCAGTGGGAGAACAGGAGAGAAGACCAGCAAAGCAGCCGAGAGGGTGAGATGCGCCCGGCACCCCTGCCTGCCATGTACCTGGCCAGCTCTGACAATAAAAACCATAAAATCCACTGGGGGCTCCAAGACACCTTCCTTTACCATCCCCTCCCCCCCCCCCCCGTCAGCCAGAACCATCCTGAACTTGCCCTGTGCCGCCTTCCTGCCGCTAGTTACCAATGTCTCATACACATCTGTCCAACTTGAGAGACAGTCCATGCTTGGTAGGTTCTTAGAAAATTGTTTCCTCCTTCTGCATGCCTTCTTTGATGACAAGAAAGTAACATCCATGAAGAAACAATTTCTTGAATTTATGAGATTAACTATAAAGCTTCTAAATAGAGTTTAAATGTGCATTGCTTTTGATTGTAGACACTGTTCAAAGAGTTGCTGTCAGCTGGAGAATCCTTGAGAAGAAAGCTAAGCTCAGTTCCATGAGTCTTGAGAAATAAGTACCTACTAAAAGATGTCTCAAGCCAGGTCTGGACAGTTGTATCACCCCAGCCAGCCCCTCTGGCCTTAGGCTGGTCAATCCCAGAGGCAATGTTCCCAGGCCTATCCCTGTGGGGGTGGGGTCGGGGTGTGACTCACTCCAAAGGTCTGAGTTGGGGTCAGCATTCTTTCTGGGCCCCAAACCCTGAGAACCAGCAGTAGCAGTGCTATCTGATGAGAGGAGAAGAGGCTGCCTGAGACCAAGAGAAGGTCAATTCTCCTCTCCTCCCCTCCCCTTGGTAACGGTCGTGTCCTCAGCAGAGGGTGGGTCGGTGCCTCCTTTACGCAGCTTGCTGGAAACACCCTTACAGACACATGCAGAAGTCATGTTTTACCAGCTACCTGGGCAACCTGGCCCAGTCAAATTTCCACATAAAATCAACCTTCATACCACATGTCCACAGTCTTCTAAGAAAACAACATTTACCATTATTTTATTCTTAGATTTGCTTTGAAACGGCAAGAAAAAAATTTACTAAAATAAATACTGAGTGCAGACTACATCACACCTTACATTTTGTGCAATGGAAGTTTTCCTTTGCTGAAGATACCAATCTCATAAAGAAGAACTTATACAAACAATGAGAAGACAGGATGCAACAGGATAGGTATGTGAGCGAGATACAAGGTACATAAGCATTCAGAAAGACACAATGGACCATCACAATAACATCCAGCACTAAGTAGATGCCAAATTTTATTCTAACTACTTTATATCTGCTACCTTATTTAAATCCTCACAATAACCCTACTATTCTTCCCATCCCCCCCCAAGTGGGTACAATGAGACACAGAAGACTTAAGTAACATGTCCAAGATCACACAACTAGAAGTTGTCAGGAGGATAGAACAATAAGAACGCACTATAGAAAATCAAGGAAAAGCCATAAGCTTTTAAATCAATCTAGACACAATAAAGAGGCAGTCCCATTAACCTCTAAAAACATAATGCTGAGAATTTCTAAAAGTTTCCTTCTACTTATTTTTCACAAATTGCACATAAAATCCTCAAATACAACTGCTGTAGATTAAACACAGATTCTTATTCAATTTTATTTTTCCATTCTTTCATCATTGTTTTTTGCAGTGGTTTTGTTTTTACTTTTTTTTGTAATCAGAAGTATTTCAGACAATGGGTAAAGCAGACTTTTTTATAGGTCATATAATGATCTAACAATCAGATCTCTAAAAACCAACTTACAAATGACATTGTAAACAACACTTCCTTGTGCATTGAGAATATCTGAATACACAAAAAAATGCACACACACAAAGCTGTACATGTAGATACATACATGGTATATGTGCTTCATCAGTATGTGCTCCATACTGGGCCCTGGGCTGAGTAGGCGGGGCTAGGAAGACAAACACACACAGATCTTGCCCTTTTAGAGGTTTTTAACGTCATCACTCACATACACACCATTCTCTAAGAGGTTCTAGTGTTGGGGAGGAAAAATGAAAATACAGTGTTATAATTTTAAATAATGAACTAAAGCCATCAAAGGGAAATGCAAAAATGACCAGGTCAACTTGGGAAAACTCTGTGCTGAAGACCTTTGGATGTATGCCAACAACTAGCCACACACTGTGTCCAGTACTGGGCATCACCGGTCAGATATCCCTGCCCTAAATCACTGACACAGACAGCACTGAAGAAGCATGAGAGAGGAAGCAGATCTCAGAAAAACAACCACCAAAACAAACCAAGTAACGTAAACACTGGGAGACCACACACACAGCAGGAACGGCAGCATGGAGCTTCAGTGCAGAGAAGAGGCCTTCCCAGCCACTGAGGACCGCGGCCCTTGCATCGAGAGCACCCTGCATCCCTGTACCCACAACCAGCACAAGGGCAGAGAGGACCATATTTACTGAGTGAATAATAATGCTTAAGTCTTCTTTTATCTTTAAGGACACCAAAGATGCACATATTAAAAGCACATTTTTCATAAAGTTTGTTTCTAAAAAAGCATCTAAAATACAATAGTCAGATCATAATGCCAGTATTTTAAATGATTATGTCTTGAAAATTCATACTCTATCACAAAGAAATGCTTATATAGTAGACAAAAACTATGTTTAGTTGACTTCAATGGACTTTGTAGTTTCCAACAATTAACTGCCTAATTAAGAATCCTTTATACCTGTGAAAGTCCATATATATATATTTCTTCATATATAAAGGAAATCTTTGCAGGATAAAGAATTCGTGGTTGTCATCTGTTGTCTTGAAGATTTTTGAATATATCCCTCCATTCTCTCCTTGCCTGTAGTGTGTCTTCAGAGAGGTCTGATGTTAGCCTGGTAAGTTTTCCTTTATATGTTATCTGTTTTTTCCCCCTTGACAGCTTCATTATTTTTTCCTTGTCTTAGATTCTTGGGAGTTTTACTAGTATGTGTCTTGCTGTATTTCTCTTTCCATCATAGAAATTTGGGGTGCGTCTTCTCGTATTTATATTTTCATCTCATTTTTTTAAGCTTGGGAAATTTTCCTTGATTATCTCCTTAAATAGATTTTCATTTCCTTCATCTTTCTCAGTCCCTTCTGGGACTCCTATAGCTCTTATATTTCCTTTCTTGATGGTGTCAGATAGTTCTCAAAGAATTTCTTCATTTTTTTTTTTCATTTAGATTTCTCTGTCCTTTTCTGTTTTGGTTCTTTTTATTTCTGTGTCTTCGAGAGAACTAATTCATGACTCTTCCATTTTGTCCATTCTGTTTCCACTGCATTTCTTATCTTCCTGAAATTCTTCCACTTTCTTCTTTAATGACTCACTTTCCTTCTTCAGTTCATTAATTATTTTTATCATATCATCTTTTTCCTTTTCTTGATCATTAATTTTTTTCATCGTAATGATTCTAAATTCTCATTCTGATAGGCTGAACATTTCTTCCATGTCATTGTTGTTGGGTTCTTGTATTTGGCTTTCTTTTCATGGTGTGGCTTTCATGTGGGCTTGCTTGACTATTTATAATTTTTCTTCTCCTTGATGTCTGTTTTCTAATTTGTTGTATTTGTTGGGACACTGTGTTGCTTGTCTTGGCAGGTAACCATATGGAAAGCCCAGAAGTAAAACCATACAACTATGGACAACTGATCTTTGACAAAGGAGCAAAGAATATGCAATGGACCAACGACAGCTTATTCAGTAAATGGTGCTGGCAAAACTGGTCCGCCACATGCAAAAAACCAAAACTGAACCACTATCTCACCAGCTACAAAAATCAATTCAAAATGGATAAAAGAACTGAATGTAAGACCCAAAACCATAAAATATATAGAAGAAAACATAGGTAAAACGTTACAAAACATACATCTCAGTAACGCCTTTAAAGATGCATCCCCCAAAGCAATAAAAATGAAAGAGAAAATAAACAGCTGGGACTACATCAAATTAAAAAACTTCTGTACAGCAAAAGAAACATCAACCAAAACAAAGAGACACCCCACTTATTGGGAAAAAAAATTTTGCACTCCACACAACGGAGAAAGGACTATCACAAAGATATACAAATAACTCACAAGACTCAAGAAAAACAAAGTAAACAAGCCAATCAAAAAATGGCGGAAGATCTTAAAAGACACTTCTCCAAAGAGGACACGCGAATGGCCAACAAGCACATGAGAAAATGCTCAACATCCCTCATAATCAGGGAAAAGCAAATTAATATCACCTTACACCAGTAAGAATGGCACATATCCAAAAAGCCAACAACAACAAATGCTGGAGAGGATGTGAAGAAAAAGCAACTCTACTACACTGCTAGTGGGAATGCAAGTTAGTCCAGCCACTATGGAAAGCTGTATGGGGGTTCCTCAGTCTACTAAAAATAGAGCTACCATATGATCCAGCAATTCTACTCCTAGGGAACTACCAAAAGGACATAAAAACACCCATCCAAAAGAATACCTGTACCCCTATGTTTATTGCAGCACTATTTGTAATTGGTAAGACCTGGAAACAACCCAAATGCCCAAAAATGACCGGATCAAGAAGGTGTGGTACATATACACAATGGAATACTATTCAGCAATAAAAAAGACAAACTAGAGTCATTTATAGAAACATGGATGGAGCTAGAAGGAATTATGCTCAGTGAAATAAGTCAGAAGGCAAGAGGAAAATATCAGATGGTTTCATTTTTAGGAGGAATGTAAAGGAACAAAAAAGTGCTCAAGGAAAAGAACAATTACAATTTAAAAAAACACAAGAACAAAAGGTCAAAGACAAACCGAAGGAATCTTATGGGAGCAGGGGTGGGGGGGTTGGGGGGTAGGGAGGGTGGGTGGTGGTTGTGGGGGAGGGTAGAGACCAGGATGAAGGAAGAAAGAAAGAGTACAAGGGACTGGAGGTGACGGTGCATAGGTGAAATGGTGGTGGGAATTCCCTGGGGACTACAAATGATGTCAAATATTATTAAATAAATTTAAATTTAAAAAAGAATCATTTATAGCTCTTTTTTATTAGCAATAAAGGAATTACTATTGAGCTAAAAGATAATTTTCTACCCATCGTTGCCATTTACAGTTTGACATGAGAGATTTTTTTCCATTTGATTATCGAGCTATAAACATCACTTTAAAAGGCAGCTTTTGAAGCAATCCTTAGGAGATAACATGAGAATTACAGGAAACTTATGATTTGGAAGCTGACTGAATTTAATCAAAATCTCATTTTATAGTAAAAATTAACAGGAGGGGCCTCCCTTGTGGTGCAAGGGCTTGAGCGCTACACTGTGGGGCTTCCGCAGCCACTGCAGTGTGAGTTCCATCCCAGCCAGGGAGGAGACCCACAAGGCATGGCACACCTCTCCTGCCTTAGCCCCTGTTCCCCTCAGCATCAGTTGATCTGCCTATTCTGCTCCCCACATTTTCTCTGGTGAACCCTCTCACCCCTGACATCTCTGGCCTATGCCCCAGCTCTTGTATGCATAAATAAATAAATCTTTTAAAAAAAAGAATTAACAGGAGAACAATTCTCCCCCCACACTAGCATGTCCATTAAACATCTGAATAAAGATACTATCATTATTTATAATTGCGGCAATTCCAGTTTAAAAGTTACTTGTACTTCCAAATTAAATCACCTTCAATTAAACTTTATTTACTATAATTACAACAAGTACTACCTACTATTTTGATGAAGAATAACATAACTTTAGAGGCTGTAAGTTGCAGAAAACTGCTAACACCTAACCCCTCAACTTGGAGAGTAATGAAAACTTATCCTTCTATTTTAAGCCATTGTTTTTTCAGAGGAAATTTGATTTTGAGCATTTCTCTGGATAAACAGAAACCTCTTCTAAAGCAAACATCAGAGTTATCCTAAGAAAGTTGGGGAATAAATTACTTTTGATGCAGCATTTAAGTTTGAACTCACACAGTGCTATAGAACGAGGAATTTGGTGATTTTTGTTAATTTATAATTCATGATTTTCTGTTGGAGTCTATATTTAAGACAGGGGCTCTTCCCTTTTGTAATTTAAAATTGATCTCTTGATAAGTGCTTTCTGAACAAAGGAACACTTAAAGTGTTTGCAACCAGAACACTAGAAGACTTGGCTACTGTATTCACACAGATTTATTTCCAGAAAGTGTTTAAAGAACTGAAAAAACAATGGTCCTTTAATTATAATTCAGTTACACTAGTGAGACTTAAAGAAAAATTCCGGGTGAATAATTTCCCCTCTGGTAATAAAGGAAGGATTTGGGGAAAAGCATTAATTAGTGAAGCCACCATTTAGCATGTACCGTTCCCTTTGAGATGTCTGACTTTTTAAAAGATGGGATTTGATTTATTTTGCCACTATAAAACTAAAATAGACTTATTTATGTGATTAATGATTTACTAAATTAAAAATAACCATGATTTCTCAAATTGGTCTCTCAAGTAGCAAAACTAGAGTACAAAAGGATCCATCTCTGTAAAAACCAGATAATGAACAGTGTTTCACAATCCTGTTTCCAAAAATGTAACGTATTTTTCCAAAAGTACTTCTTTGGCAAGACTCAGAACAATATTTTCCAATTTTTACTATTTTTTTGAATCATAATATATACTCATACTCTAAAGAACACAAATGTCATTTTAAATGATAGTGATTCATTTGCAAACATTGCTGGATTCCATAGTTAATTTTTAATTTCTAGCTTAATTCTATTAGTTAAGAGAAAATACTTCATATAATTTCAATCCTTTGAAATTCATGGAGTCCTTTAATGAATCAATATATGGTTTATTTTGGTAAATGATCCATGTGCACTTGAAACAAATTCTGCCACTGTTTGTCATAATTTTAACAACAGGGAAAGCTTTAATAAAAAGGAAATAAGAAAAAACCCAAATTAAGGACTTGATTGGGCTTACTAGCAGATCACACTAAAGAACAAAGGAATGGGCGCCCTGGTGGTTGCAAGGGGTAAAGTCTCAGCACTATGAAGCTACGGGCAGGCCCTGCAGCAGGAGTTCAACCCACACGGTGCAGCAGGCCTCTCCTGGCTCTGGCGCTTCTTCCCACAGCAGTGCATTTCAGTAGATCCATTTCTTCTGCTGCCCACTCTGTCTCTGGTGACTCCTCTCCCTCCCCCACACCTCTGGACTATACCCCAGCTCTGAATCAATCAATCAATCTTTAAAATAAAGAAAGAATGGGCGATTGTTGAATTAGAATATATATCAGGTAAAAAAATCCAGATTAAAAGGAAAAGAGAAAAATAAAAGGACAGAAAACGTAGGTAAGAGCTAGACTGGGCACGGTAAAAATATCTAACATCTCTCGAATTAGACTACCAGAGGCAGGAGAAAAGAGAAAATAGAGTAGAAGCAATACTCTATTTTTTTTGAAACTTATAAAGAGAATCAAGTGACGAATTTTCGAAGCTGTATAAGCATCCAAGAGTAGACATAAACATGTCAGGATAAAATGCTGAAAAGGAGGAACAATAACACTTTTTCAATAGAAAATTGGAAAGATAAATTGATTATATCAAGTTAAAAGAAAGAAATGGTTAACCTGATCGCTACACCCAACAAAAATGCCACTAAAAATTAAAGTGAAATGGTTTTTACATACATACAGAGAGAGAGAGAGAGAGAGAGAGAGAGAGAGAGAGAGAGAGAGAGAGAAGCCTATCACCAACAATGTCCATTAAAAGGAACAGCAGAGGGACAGTAATGAGGTCACAAAAAGCAGGGAGGATAAAAGATAGGAAGAAGTGTCAATGTGGAAGGAAGTATTAACTCATAATACAAACAAAAGTGATACTATGTTAATAGTCTGTCTAAAATATATGCGGAATTAAATTTCAGCAGCTGAAGGAAGATAAATAAAGGCAAAGCATGACAAGGCCATCTGACCAGAGGTAAAAGACCTAGTTAATGCAGATATGATAACACAAGAAGAAACAATGCCTGGGAACCACTGAAATAGCAGAAGAGTAAGTTTCTACACGCTAATAACTGGCACTGCTTTGCACACATACATTATACATTGTATATTTTATATATATCATATAGTGTATACTATATATCAAGTCAAACCTGAGGTAGTCAAACCTTTTGTATCTCTGGGCTTGACACCACTCTCTCCTAAAAACCTCTTCTGCCTCCTATTTTGTCACTTTTAGTGTCCTGCAATTTGGTTGCCAGCTAATTAATGTGGTTACACATTTTGTTGTTTAAAGTAAATAAACTAGAATTCTCTTTATGGCTCTACGGGAGGAATGGTGACTGGACTTATCCTACTGCCTGAACAACTAAGAAACAAACAACAAAAAATAGGAAACGGGAGTCTCCCTGGTGGCGCAGTGGGTTAAGCAACACACTATGAAGCAAACCGCAGCCACTGCAGCACGAGTTCGATCCCTGCTGCAGCCAGGGAGGGGACCCACATGGTACAGCAGACCTCTCCTGCTGCTCCATCTGCCTGTTCTGCTCCCCACTCTGTCTCTGGTGAATCCTCTCATCCCCCCGCACCTCTGGCCTGTACCCCATTTGTATGCATAAATAAATAAGTCTTAAAAAATACAAAATGATTAATAAGAAACCAGATGTTAGGTAAGGAAGAAAAATATCCTTGAGAGGGGAAAAAAATAAGGTGATCCCTGCAATTGTCCTAGTTTGCTAGCAGGTAAGTTTCTAGACAGAGTTAGAAGAGAACCTTGGTTAGACGCTCTCTCTTAGTTGAGGAGATGAAGCTGGTAGGCCTGGGAAGGCGATCACACAGGACTCTTCTGCTCTCAGACACTGAGGATTTCTGCCACCTATCCCTTCTCCTGGAATACAGCAGAGTCCTTCAGTGAGTTCTACCAGAGGACGGTTCTTTATTCTCCCTAGAGGTTCCATTCACCCATGGTCCTGGGGTGGTTTTCAGCACACATCAAGATGACTTGCTTTTATAGTATCACTGACTAATATTTCCTGAGTCCTTCTGTAGTTCAAAGTTTAAAAGTGGAGAACTTAAAGGGTCTTTCATTTCTTATTTCTTTCTGTTTTTCTATTCTACATTTCTTAGCTGGGATGAACACTTCTGATTCTTGGGGGGAAATGGCTAGAAGGTAGAAGAAAAAATAAGTACAAAGAACTACACGTGCATGTGATAGTGTTTCACAACCTGCTCTCTCACCGTATCTGCTTGCATGTTTCTTGTAAGATAAAGGCAAAGATAAACCTCTTTGAAAATAATTACATGGTCTATGTTTTGTGGGTTGTGGAGTCGAATGAGGGGTTAGAACAGAGTTTGGGCAGAAAAACAGTGAGCTTGTAAGGTTAGGTCTAGTGCAGATGTGACCCGACAGAGTTCCGCAGAGGTAGGTAAGGAGCCCAGGGTAGTGGCGTGGACTAGAAGACAGAGCAATACGGCTTCTTTTCTATACCTCACGTCCCTGAACTTTTTCTCCTAGATCCTTGAAATGAGCATGGCAGCACAGGACTGAGGGTGTGCATAAAAACTGTCTTTGTGACATTCCATTTCAAAAACTGTCATTGGGAATTGGATTGAAGTCTAATCAGGAATGTGAGCATTCACAGAGGTCCATTAATACTAAAATTCAGAATTGGGTTTGACCGGCTGGAAGATTCTAAATCAGATTCCTCCCTAGTATCTCCTTTTTCTGAAGAATTGAACTAGTGATATCATATTCACAATTGTTGGTTCCCTTTTCTAAATGTTCTCAATAATTCACAGCTTGCGCTAACCTCCATAACCTTAGGAGAGGATAATAAATCAATATGAGCATGACCTCAACATAAGTTATTTCACTTCCCAAAGAGACAAAGAAAATGTCACCTAGAACATTCCAAATGAGAGGTATGAGCCTCACCCCACACTTCTCCAAAAGGAGGAATCATTCAAATACATCTGTTCATCTTTCTCCCAAAAAAGGCAAATTCTGCAAAAGCTGGCCAGGGAAGGCAGACCGTACAGCCTGGGAGCCCTGTACCCCCCCACCCCCCGCCCCCCATAGTGTGCTTCTCTGGAGCATACTTATTGTTGATTTATGCCTTTGCACCTTTCACAAAAACTACTGGGAAAAAGTTCTTCCAGGCACTTTTACTCTTGGGAATGTATGTTCATAAATAAGATACTAGATGGCAGGAAAGGGGGACAATATGTCTTACTTATATTAACCCCTGGATTCTCCCTGACTTCAGAAAAGAAAAAAAGCAGGTAATAAGCACAGCAAAGAGCAGCAGACTGGGCTCTCTGCACCCCCCTGAAAGTGCTACAGGAATGCAGGGGCCGAACACCACAGACATGAGAGGAAGCCTACCCTGCAGCACTGAAGGAGGGGCCCGGCGTGCAGAACACCCATGTCACTCGGTGCTTATAACCCCTCCCACATGAGAAGAGATCTTTTATCCACAAATGAGCTGCGTTAAAATAACACGTAGTCTAAGGTGACTCCTGACTAGGGAAGACCAGTAGAATTTTATTTATTTTCTGTCCACTTGGTGACCATGACACCCCCAACTAGACAGAGTCTGTGGGTGCTACTGCCGTGGCATCATCTGGGGCGATGCCTTGATGGCCAGGGCAGGCTGCTGGGGAAGCGTGCACCGGACCTGACCACGGGTTTTGCACATCAGTTCAGGCGTGGGAGGCCACAGAATCCAGCTTTGCTATTCTGAGCAAGACTCACTCTCGCAACTTAGAAAAGTTCAAGCAGAGTGACCTTCGAAGGGAGCCACGTTTGCCTTGTAAGTCCTCCAGGACCTGGACAACACAGTCTATGACCTCCTCACCCACTGACTAAGCTGATACGTGCCTCTGACACAGAATCCGAAGGCCTGTCTGCCATGTGGTCTCCCCTCACTGGTTTAAACGGCTGACTGACTAAAGAGACAAACGCGCTGCTTTGGGGGCAAACAAATCTGGCTCCCCCGCCCAACGCCGCCGCTTCACGGCTGCATGGGTGTCAACGAGAGCATGACACTTCTTGGGCATCCGCTTCTCGTCTGTAAGACGGGGGCAAAGCCATCCGCACTGTGAGAACGTCGCAAGCAGCTAGAATGTGCATCGCACAGCGCCGAGTTACCAAGCCAGCGTCAGTGCAGGCTAAGCACTGGATCCTCTCATCCCCTTTTCTCGTTTCTGTCGTGGAATATGAAAGACAAGTTGAGAAGATGGAAGCAAAAACCAAAGCTGACCCACCTTCGCTCTGCATCTCCTCCGAGCCGTCCAGGGAGCGGTGGCGCCTAGAACACCACGTCTGAGAAAGGCCAGTGTCCTGCGTGCGGCCGAGAAGCAGCAGGAAACACGCCAGGGACGTGACGCGCCAGCCGGGCCTTTGGGCGCGAGCACCAAACCTTCGTCCATCACTGCAGCCTCAGCAGAGAGGCGCAGAGAAACACCGCGCTCCAGCGGGCAGAGGAGGGGCCGTGGAGAGGGACTTACTGTGCGGTCTGCTGTCTGCTGCAGCCACCCCCGCAGGTCAGCGTGCGTCCAGCTTGCGGCTCCCTGCCCAGCCGGCGGCTGCTGGCTCAGGGTCGAGTGGAGTTCCAGCAGCACCTGTGAGGTGTCAGACAGGGCAAATGCGTCCTCACCGTCCTCGACTCTCACTAACACCGTTTTCTATTCCGAAACAGACATCTATTCCGAAACAAACATTTATCTGTACTGGAATGTAATGGCGCTGAGAACTGAAGGAAAAGTAGGGGCATTACAGGACTTATCTCTCCAGCCAACAGTTCTGAAAGGGGCGCCTGAGCTTAAGGCTCAGAATTATAAAGACCATGGCAAGATTCAAGTCATTTGATTATTGTAACTATTATTTTCTTTTGCTCTGAAACGTTATCAACTGTCTCCAGGATTTGAAAGATAAAAAAGTAAACCTGTAACTTTTGCTATCTTCCCTCCCCCATTCCACTTTGCAAATGTATTGATTTTACGTTTTGTGTTATGCTTTTGTGTTTTGGAGGTTTGTGACACTTACAGCCTTCTTTAAAATTATAACCCCCACACTTTGCAACACCTATGTGTTTTCTGTATTTATACAAGAACACAGTTCTGCCTTGTGGTTTCAGCTTGGTTTTGTTATTTTTGCTGTTATTGCTATTTGCTCTTTAGTTTTTAAGTTTGGCTTAAGTGTGACTCCTTGGTTTCAATCCACCTCTTGCTTTCGTTTTCATCACTGAAGGAGTCTTTTCAAGAAGGCTCAAATATGCTGTATTCTTCGTGCCTGCCCGAGATGTTTGTGTCTTGCCTTTATTCTCAGAACACAACTTGGCTTGGTATAAAACTCTTTTGAGTCTGGTTCATGTTCTTCCAGCAAAGCTTTTACCCGCATTGCTTCCCCACCACCCAGCACACCTCTGCCCTGGCCAACCTCACCTTCTCCCACTCACCCCGTTGGCCAGAACCTCACCAGCATTCCTACTTCTAAGACTTCTAAATTCTTCCACTCCTTTCATTTTTCCTGGTTTAGGGATATCTGCCAGTTGTTGGGAGGGGCGAGCAAGGTTGTTCCATTTATTTATTTTAAAGGTTTATTTATTTATGCACACAAGAGCTGGGGTGAAGGCCAGAGGTACAGGGGGTAAGAGTATTCACCAGAGACAGAGTGGGGAGCAGAACAGGCAGGTGGGCTGAAACACACTGCTGAGGGGGTAGCGGTGAGACAGGAGAAGTCTGCTGTACCCTGTGGGTCCCCTCCCTGGCCGGGGATTGGACTCCCATTGCTGTGCAGCGGATGCTTCACAGTGCAGCGCTCAACCTGCTGCGCCACCAGGGAGGCCCAACTGCCAGTTCCAGTTATTTTTAAACCTGAGAAACAAGAAGCTGGAATCCGAAGAGGATCCTAGAACAGGAAGAAAGGGGGCCAGGATTCACACGCAACAGGGCAGCCCCGGGTCACGCAGTGAAGGGAGAATTCAGAGCACCCAGTAAAGCCAGGGCGGCTGGCGCCCCACACAAGAGAGACCCGGGAGTCTCGGCCAAGCCCCCTGAGTCCGGGCTCAGCGTCTCAGGTCTGACCTTTCATTCACTCCCGTTCAGTCCATCACGGGGGCGACCTCGGCCCCTTCACCTTCCAGGGTTGGCTCAGACACAGCTGGAAGAGTTTTCCTCAAGAGATGTGGACAGTGGTGCATCTGAAGCCGGAGGCCGCAGGGCGCGAAGAAGCCTTCGGAAGTTAGGGGAGCAGTGGGTCTGCGCACAAGCGGTGGCGGAGAGAATTCTCCCACTTAGAAGGACAAGATTTGGGTCCACCAAATAGGCACCATACCGGCTGCCCCCAAAGCTTATCACTTCCACAAGATTTCACCTTTCCCTCAAGTGTTGCCTTAATTAAGTTCAAGTGCAACAGCCCACTGGCTCGTGTGACGAGTCTGAAGTCCTCTTTGGTTGCTGCCACCTAGCGTGATCCGGCAGAAAGACAAACCATGGGTGACTTCATTCACGCGTAGAACACAGAGAAACAGAGCAGCGGAACAGACAGAACCAAACCAGGACACACTCTAGAAACCTGAGTGCAGAACTGAGGCCACAGAATGGAGGTTTGCGGCAGGGAACAAAGTGGGGACCCGCCCCAGTGGTCAATGGTGGAGAATTACTGGGGCTGAGGTAGGGGGGAGTGCGGGGTGACATACACCTGGGAGGTGTGCATCACCTCTGAATCATAGGCATTGTTGTCAGCCAACACTACTTTATTAAAAATAATACGATTAGGGCCTCCCTGGTGGCGCAGCAGGTTGAGCACAGCACTATGACGCATCTGCAGCACAGAAGCCCGAGTTTGATCCCTGGTCAGGGAGGGGACCCACATGGCGCAGCAGACCTCTCCTGCCTCGCCCGCTGCTCCCCTCAGCAGTGTGTTTCGGTCCATCTGCCTGTTATGCTTCCCACCCTGTCTCTGGTGAATCATCTCACCTCCCGCGACTCTGGCCTGTACCCCAGCTCTTGTGTACATAAATAAATAAATCTTTAAAAATAATAATACAATTAAAAATGAAAACACTGTGAATAAAAGTCTAGCTTCCTACAAAAACATTTGATTAAATATGAGTAAGAGAGTCCTTTTCTCCTTAGAATTTCCTTGCCCATTACTACTATTTCTTTGTCCTCTCCCCCCAGGAAAAATGACATTTATAAATGTTTTTACATAAATTGCTACACTGGAATTACATTGTTTTATCTTGTAAGCTTTTAATTACTTGGCAAATTGGCTAACATTTTCCTGTGCTCTGGCTGTCTGACTGTATATGTGTCTAAGACATCAATTCCTACCAGAGCAGTCCTTTCCAAAGAAGTTTTGGGGTATTCATTTATTTATGATGGCAAGTGGACATTTCTTTGTGAAAAGGGCTCTATTATATATTCCCAACACAGTTTCCAAAAATATCCTCTGTGTATTCACTGCGATTAAAAAAAAAAAACAAACCTTTTTTTAAAGAAGGACTACGCTTTAGAATATCTTCCAGTATTTTGAAATCTTAAGAGTTATCTTCTTGCCTGCTTGCATGCAAAAAAGGGTTTGGTACACTTTGTGGTCTAATTTTGCAAGTATCTTTCGATGTCTCAGTTTTAATTTCCTCTACGGTATAAGTCTCCGAGGTGTGAAATAATTTTAAGAGTGCAAAGGGATCCTGAGACAAGAAGTTTGATTCGTGGCAATTGAAACAAACTTCACGCCTAAACGTGGAGACCTCTGGGAGCGCACTCGCCCAACGAGGCAAAAGATAAAAAGAGGGAACCACCCCCAACGGAGATGCCATAAAGTCGTACAAAGGCAGAGTGAGGAGCCAGAAATGTTAAACTTAAGATCAAATCCTTGTTTAATCATTTCGTAATAAATGAAGATTATGAGAAGGAAGATGGTCGAAGATTATGAGAAGGAAGATGGTCTGAAGGCAAATGGAGACAAAGAAAAGCGGTCCCAATAGTACAATGGAAAACAAGCACATCTGTGCTCAGTGGATTTATTCTGGACCAAGGAAAACGAAATGTGTGCACTGCTTCTTTCTGTTACTGCAGAAAGCTATGGTATGGACTATCACATCCCCTCTTTAAAGTGGGAGGACAGAAGACAGCACCTTGCTCAGAGCGAAGGCAGGTGTGAGCTTGGGTCAGCAGTTAGTTTATGTTGGAAAAAGACAGTTGATACAGTCTTTAAAGTTCTGTGTAAAGCTCTTCCAAATGCAACTTACCTTTAAAGACTCCTAACACATTATTATGATGGCGTTCACAGGATCTGTGAACATTTCACTAGACTTAATACATAAGCACTAAAAGGTGCTTCTGTAATTTAAGGGCATTTCTCTGGAAAGATGAGCCCAAACTTTCTCAAGAAAGTTGGAGTCTCGGAAGTTTCTTAAAATGCAAGCTATGACTAAGTTTTAAAATAGCATCCATTGAAATGGCTGAGCACGTATCGTACAGCAATTTTAAAAAGAATGTCTTTGTCATCGGCGTCATTATAATGAGGTCCAAATTTAAAGAATGGTTCTTTTTTCCTTATTTATAATTTACATATAACAGAGGCTATGGAAATTTAATCATAAATGTCTTCTATAATTCACTTTAAAGAATGTTTGATTTTCAGAGAGTTGTCAAGGTTTCTAACATAAACAAGGTAAGTGAACAGTATATAGTGTTTAATTGGGGAAAACTCAGATTCTTTTCATGTTTACCTTACAAGAAAATGTTTCAAGACAATATGGAAAGCAGCTGATTAAATGAGTAGGATTTATGATGATGTGCATTTCATTAAGTCCTAGTATTCCTTGCTTAAGCTCTGTGTCTTCTAAGACCAAAATGGGGTATTTCCTGTCTATTTTAGCTTCGGACTTAGTCAAACTTTCCTCTATTTTTTTATCCGAATGGAAAAATTATTAAACTGAAATGCACAGAAAGACATTTTGAAGACATTTCAAACACATGGAGAGGAAGAACCGGATGTTACTAAGAAAAATGGATGTCTTTCAAAAGAGTTTTATGACTATAGATGAATAATACATCATTTTAAGACACTGGGTAATAGTAACTCAAACTAAAAATAATGACCACATATCTCTATTTTAGTTAGTCCCGGCCACAGATATTGTAATGAGATAAAAAACAACAACAACAAAAAACCTACAGTTCCGAAGGCACCTTTTTCAATAGTCGTGTCATCTCTGCATAGCCTAACATTTTGACTTAACGTTTACTTCTCTCTCCTGTGAAAGACAATGCAGAGAGACAGGTAGGCCGGGGTAGCACCTGACTTCATGGGAGAGCTCAGCTCCATTCAGTTGTGCTCCCCACGGCCATCCTGGGGAGCAGTCCTTGCCTCCAGTTCCATGAGGGCAGCAGAATGATAAACTTAAAAAGGCCCCTCTGCCCAGCGGGACATTCCCAGAGCCCTACACGACAGCCATTCACTCACAAGCCAGAGGCCATGGCCACGGTGATAGAATAGCTCCTCAAAATGTTGCCCCAAGCCCTGGAAGTTGTAAAAACCTGAAATCACATGGGCAAACAGGACTTTGAAGATGTACTCAAGGTTACAGGCCTGAAAACCGGTAAAGGGTAATCCAGATTACCCAGACCCTCTTACAAGCAGAACGCTTTCTCCCGCTGGAGGCAGAAGAGGAGGAGGCCCCCGAGGAGGCGGAGGGACTGCACGCAGCAGTGGACACACACCTATACTGCCCGGCACGTGGGGACCACTGGCCAGGAGGGCAGGAGGCCTCTAGGCTAGAGGGTAGCCTGCAGCTGACACTGAACCAGGAACTCGGGGGTCAAAACATTCAAGGAGGGCCTTTTTGGTGGTGCAGCGGGTTGAGTGCTACACTGTGAAGCATCCGCAGCACAGCTTTTCGAATTCAATCCCCGCCAGGGAGGGGACCCACAGGACGCAGCAGACCTCTCCTGCCTCACCCGCTGCTCCCCTCAGCAGCGTATTTCAGTCCATCTGCCTGTTCTGCTCCCTGTTCTGTCTCTGGTGAATCCTCTGACCTCCCGCGCCTCTGGCCTTCACCCCAGCTCTTTAAAAAAAAAAAAGACATTCAAGGAGCTGAATTCTGCCGACCGACTCTGAGTAAGAAAGTGTGCAGGTGCATGCTCCTGGACACTCCAGGTAAAGAGCTTCCCTCAAGCCTGGCTTGGTGGAACCCGGAGTACAGACGCGTGTCCTATTCTAAGCGGCTGAGGAGCTGACTGTTACGGCCCCAAGAGGCTGGCTGCCCCAGCAGTGGTGCCGGTGGCTGCACACAGGGTGGTGAGGTGGGCAAGGCTGTCTTTCTTCCCATGGTGGCACACGTGCGGCTGAGAACTCTGGGTCAGTGTCACCTGAACAAGAACGTGGAGGATGTGTTTGTTAACAGCTGGTCTTCCACAAAGAAGGGTGGTGAGGGTCTGGAATAGTGAGTAAGTATAACGTGGGTTAAGGGCTTTTTAACCCTAAATGGAATAGAAGCAGTATTAATGAAGGTAGTTGGCAAGGAGGTTCAGAAATCAAGGAGCTCTGTAAATATCAGTCATTACGTTCAGTTTTGCCACCGACTGTCCCAGGGTCCTACCGTGTAGGCTCTTTCTCTCATAGATGATCATGGAAATGGGTCAGTTCACAACTTTATAAAAAGTCAGTTACACTTGGAAAACAAAACAATACGTTCACACCTAGGGGAGACACAGATTACATCCTTCGCCCTTCATTTTTATGCACACTCTGCATAAAATGTCTGGAAATCATGGCATGGAATGTCTGGAAAATCACGGTGTTCACGCTTTGCTCAAACAGTTTGAGTTTGCTGAAACAGAGCAAAGACTTAAGGGACTTCGCCTTGTCCAGTTCCTTGACCCCTGCCCCCTACTCACCTCTTCCACAACCACGTCACCATCATCCTTTTCCCTGCATACCTTCATCTTCTCAGAAGACTCACCTTTGGTCTCTACAACTGCCACGCACCTCACCCCACTTGCCCGTGCACTTGGTCTTTCACTAAACTCTCTGGCCCCAGCCGTGGGTCCCAGGCTCGTGCAGAGCTGGCTGTCGATGAACACGAGACAAGTGAGGGTGCACTGGAGGGGACCTGGCGCTTGGGTTCCGGGTGCAGTCGGTAGGCATCAGCACACTTTACTGTGTAGGCCCATTCGAAAGCGCAGGAAAAGAGGACTTACCAGGCTCACCCCCGACAGGACTCTAAAGAAGAGTGATCTCTCTTCTGGGCGCTCGACTCCTGCTGTCATTGAGGCCTGAGCTGCGCTCTCTCCATCATGCGAAAGCAGCAGTCACGTCCCGCTGGCCACACGCTATGCTGGCCAGAAGAAAACATAAACTCATGTGTCTCCTCCTTGCTTTGGAAGGTTCTCACTCCCTTGTGAGTCCGGGAGTCCAGGGGCAGTTCTGAGAGGAAAGGGGAGCGAGGGGTCCCCACAGGGACCGGCACACACAGGTCAGGGGGGCAGACAGGCACCCAAGGCCCCTCACCCCTAGTTTCTGATGCAGCCACCTTAAGGAGACTTTCTGGGGAGAAGAACGTTAGATTCCAGGCACTGGGTTTCAGTTTAGACACTAAACTCGATCTGCGGCAGAACGTGTCACACCCTGACCTCCCAGACTGACCCTGGTTGCCACTGTCATTGGAGAATGGTTTCTTCCTGGCACTGAGCGTTACGGTTCTCTCACTGGAGTCAGTGAGCAGCTATAATTTTTCTGACTGAGCTTATGAAAAGTATTCATGACAACACGTCAATACTGCAAGAGATTTTTCAAGGAAAAAAATAACCAGGACCCCGAGCATGCCAAGGAAACTGTTTTCCTGTTAAATTCTCTTCCAGGGTTTTGTCTCTCGCATGCAGAATTTTGACATCATTGTAAACACTGTGTACACTTTTATTACATTATGCTTTTTACATCTGACATGATATGATAAACATCCTTCCAAGTTTGTTGAAGAGTTCTCACAATTACCATTGGGGGATTCTTTTCCAAACTGACATATGCTTCATTTTAGGAGGAGATTCTCTGTGCCACAGCCTTAATTTTTCACTGCAACATGCAGGTGCGTGATCTTTACCTACACGCTGGCATTGACTGCGTGGTGAAGAGTTTGGCCTTGGAATCGGACAGCTTCCCGGTGAGTTCAGGCTCTGGGGGTGCAGTAGTTGTGGGACTTTGGGTAGACACCTTGATCCATTCTCTGAAGTTGTCATCTGCAATTTGGGGGCAAAACAGTACTTAAGTGCTAGGAAAGTTGCCAAAAAAAGATAATGCATTTAATACACTTGCACCCAGCACCTGACATCCATTTAGTGAACGGTAGTCGTTACGAGAGAATATTCATTCTGCGCAGTCACGATACCCCTTTGACCCCCACACTCAGAATATTTCTCAACTTTAAAGTGTGGTTTAAGTAAGAAGGAAGGAGACTCAACTGAACTGAACTGAACCCCCGTCAGATTCGACCCCAGCCACATCGGCCCTGGGCCTCGGTAGTGGCCACCTCCCCAGGCAGCTGGGGCCTCTTGGGGTGCAACCCCAGAATGTCATCACTTTTGCCTGCCGTGCCCCCCAGCAGCCTCAGGAGTCCGCACAGCTGGACACCGGCCTCACTTCCAGTGCGGTGCATTTCCTCACACTCTCTAACTGGGTTATACTGTTTTGTCTCATCTCCCTTGGCCTGGGTTTGCACATCTTCAAAATTAATGTTAAGAACATTTGGCTTTCCCAAAGAGATTGTGGTGGGAGAAAATGTTGCTCTGTGTGGAGAAGAGTCTTCCAAGTACTAACGTGAATAAATAAATTTGAAACGTTTGTTTAAACTTGTTTTCCATTGTATTTATTTACTGTTACAAATCCTTTACTGAAGCAGCCTTAAATACAAACACATTTGAAATCAGGGCGTTTTTAAACATATGCACAGGCATTATCCAAATAGATATAATAAACCCTTGTCCCAGAGTCAGCCGATTTTGCTAAGTCTGGCAGCTTTCAGAACCGGTTCTTCAGGAGAGGGGCCCGGTGAGCCGGCAAACCTCGTTGCATGTGACAGGTTTGTCACTCAGGGCCCCACAAACCAAGCTGCGCTGACACAGAGACTGAAGCAAACCCACGTCCACCAGCACGGGAGTCAGTGGCACCGAGAACACCCTTGTCCGGACGCCCTATCTGCGCTGGGAAAGCACCAGCTGTCACCCTGCAGAGCCAGCGAGGGCCCTGGATCCGCTCAGCCACGTCCTGGCCTGCTGTGCCAAGCCAAACGCTCCGGCCCTGGACGCTCTGGGTCCCTCTGAGCCCACAGCTTAAACAGGGGCGTGACCGCGGCCGTTCGGAGGAGAGGCGGGCATGCAAACCGAGGGGAGGAACCGCGTGCCGCGGCGTGGCAGCATCCTTTTAGACCCAATTACACTTATGAGCTATCGGTGGTTTCAGAACTGGTGAAAGCTTTATTTGCGGCATTGAGAGTTTGCTTGGGACAAAAATAATATCTGATTAAAATTGAATTTGTAAAACTCAACCTCATAAACTTATGTATGGTGAACCACAGACCAAAGCACGTCTCTGGGACGAAGGCCCTTGTGTTTTCAGGGCACAGCAGAAGAGTTGCCCGGCCGGGGCGCGCGCGGGAGGCACGAGGCCGGGGTCCCGGACCCCCGGCCTCAGAGGTTGCGTAGGGAGCCCTTGCTCGGGACCGGGACCAGCACCCGCGAGGGTCTGGCCAATGGATGAGCGCTCTTAGAAATGGGGGAGAAGCTGATTATAAAGGAGAAATCAAAGACAGGTCATTTCCAGACAGGCACTTTCCTTGGGCTCTTGAGGCGTCCCTAGGATTAAGCGGTTTGGGGCGACATTTCTCCGCTTCGCTCCTGCTCG
The DNA here is from genome assembly GCA_019455555.1 of Galemys pyrenaicus. Taxonomy (NCBI): domain Eukaryota; kingdom Metazoa; phylum Chordata; class Mammalia; order Eulipotyphla; family Talpidae; genus Galemys; species Galemys pyrenaicus. The sequence goes on along the minus strand of JAGFMF010011608.1, from coordinate 2,118,548 downwards.
ATCCTACTTTTGTGTCCAACACCTCCTCAGGACACCTTGTCTGGAAATCTTTCCCGATAGATTTCCGGAGAGAGGACCCTGTCCTGCTGGACCCCGCTCCCTAGGGGCGGAGAAGGGCAGGACCGCGCGCCTCCGCGCGGGCCCTGGCCACCCGGACCAGCCGGAGGCAGCAGTGCGGCCAGCAGAGCGGAGCTGGACCCGGGCCCCTTCCAGCGCTTGGCCCTGCACTTGCCCGGGGCGGTGGGGCCTCGCGCTGGACAGGCATTCTGAGCGCGCGTGCCCACAGCTGATGCATGGTTGAGTGCAGCTCTGGAAGTGGGGCTCTGGAAATTGAATCATCCCCCTGCCCCCTCCCCCGGTGGCCATTTGAAACGCATGCCATAACTGCTGCTCATGTAACAGAACACGTATGTGGTGTGTGCAGCGTGTTCTTGGGTGACAGGGGTGTGTGTCCTCCATCCTCCGGTCTCCAGTTGGGCAGGTTTCACCCGAGAGAAGCCCGGACTTACACCTCCCTGAGGGGTTCTGTCTCCCTTTCTGGAGTCATCTGTCCAAGCTCTGCCTTCCTGGTCACGTGGAGAGCATGAGGGCAGGGGGAGCGGTTGGGAAAGCCAGGTAGTAGTGACCACGGCTGAGGAGGCGCTGGTGCGCGGCCACCGGGCCAGTTTGTGGTCAGGAGCAAAGCTGGTGTTTTCATCTCCGTCTATCTGATTCCTTGGTTCATACTTAAAAAGAGCAGGACATTTTACATGGGCGTCCCCCAAATCCCACAAGTGGCATTCAGAACTACCCTATGTTTTAAATAAAGCTCGCTAAAAAGAATAAGAAATGTACTCTTCTGTTTCACTGTACCTAAATGTGTTCTCTTGTTCGACAGCCAACGTGTAAACTACACGCATTAGGATTTCTTACTTTCAGTCATGCGCTGCTTCAGCAAAGACTGAAATTAGATGACATTTTAAAAAAAGTACTCAAAGACTGCTCGCTTTGACTACAAATAACTGGCATCAGAACCTGGCATCAGCCTATAAAAATTGGCATCAAAATGAAGTGATTATCATCTGTACCAAAAAATAATTGAATTTGGAGCTGACCTTTGATGGATCCTCTCCATGCCCCAAGTGGGGAAGTTTTGACTCCTTCCAAAGCAGCCGGCCATATTTCCAACACTTGGTGAACCAACTGAAGCAAAACAGCCATTTAGCTCATTGAATAAAAAGCTAAAGTGTATTTTGCTTTCTTCACTAGCCAAGTCTTACAGCTTTGTATGTGTTCTGTTTCTTAATGACACCTTAAGCAACTAATTATTTCAAGGTCCTAGAATAGTCTTCGATATTCTCAAAATAAACCTTGACGGCTTTAGTTGCTAACAAGCTACAGCTGAAGGGAAATTTCAGCCGTGTTAATGGGATGGGCCAGTAATGTGTACATTTATATTTCGAAGCCAAAAATTCCTCCTTTTAATCCTAAATAGGCATAATCCTTGGCCAATCTTAAATTAAGGTTCAAACAGCATCATCTGTAACCTCATCGTCACTCCTTTCCCAAGACCATTTAATCAGTAGGAAGATCCATAGACTAAGAACACCGAGTTTATGCCGAGCTGCTTCTTATTCCGATGGGCATCCTTTTCACTCTGGCTTTTTTGTTTTCTTTTTAACTTTTTAAATCTCGGCTGCATCACATCACCACAGTCTGTGGCTCATGCAGTAGTCTCATCGTTGGTGTATTCACGGCTTGGTTTTGCTTATTTTAGTTATAACTTTATCGATGGGATAACTAGCTGTAATTCCACCTCTGATAATAAAGATCTCGGTCCTTGAGATACTCAAGCAGGAAATGACAAAGATGGGAAAGAATGGTTGTAGTACTAGATAAGCTGGTCAGGATAGGCTAGGTAGGCTTCCTTCAGAAAGAATATTTCATCAAAGACTTGAAGGAGATGAAAATTGTGTCCAAAAAGGTATCCGGGAAGGGATTACTCCAGGTAAAAGGAGTGTCAGAGGGAAGATGTCAGGGTGGAAGGGCCCCTGCCTATCCAAGGAATAGCAACAGAACGGGAAGAGATCACGAGACTGTGCTGTTCTGGAAAGCGAGTGAAGAAGTTTATTAAGGAAGAGGGAACGAGCACATCTCCTTCCACTGCTTACTCTAATCTCCCAAGAATTGTACGCAGAAGAAATGGAGCTAAAATTCAAACTCCAATCAAGTTGGACCTTTTAGGCAGACCATAAGATTAAAGGTGATAATGGTAAGAGGTTATTTGCAAAATCCATTTGAGAATTTTGAGAGGACTTCACTTTCATGTCCTTCATATTTTTGATTGCCAAATCAATCGTTTTAAGAAAGAACAGATTTAGTGGAAATTTGGGACCTTTGGCATGGCTAAGAGATTTCCAGGTATTAATTACAATAAACAACTGTGTCCATAATGGCATAGTTTACAATGAAGCACATTTCCTTTTGTGAAAATCATTGATTGCCTAAAGTCTTGCCCGAGCAATGGAATATTACATAGGCATCAAGAGAGAGGTATCATGGGCCTCCCTGGTGGCGCGGCGGGTTGAGCGCCGCACTGTGAAGCATCTGCAGCACAGCAGTGTGAGTTTGATCCCTGGCAAGGGGGGGGACCCACACGGCGCAGCAGACCTCTCCTGCCTCGCCCGCTGCTCCCCTCAGCAGTGTGTTACAGTCCACCTGCCTGTTCCCACTCTGTCTCTGGTGAATCCTCTCACCTCCCGTGATTCTGGCCTGTACTCCAGCTCTTATATGCATAAATAAATAAATAAATATTTATTAACAAAAAAAGGAGAGAGAAAGAAGTGTCTGTATTCCTTCTTGTAAACAATTTTCCAATATATTCCCACTGAAACAGGCTGGTTAGAATAACATGCCTAATATTAGTCAAGGTAAAGTCAGAGAAAAGTCAGGTGACACTCTTAGGAGAGTATTTAATACTACAAGAATATTCAATAGTACAAGTCCTCCTTGTGCTGAGAATTCAAGTGATTATCCTCTTGCCTACACTTTTCCGCATTGCTTAAATCACTTCCAGTATTGACTTTACGACTAGAGGAAAGTATCACAAGGCTGTTCTTATTTTGGCTCACAAGAGGGGCAACGATGAAGAAAACAACGACGTTATCACACAGCGTGTGGTGTCGGTGAGCAGTCCCGGCCGGCAGCCCGAAACCACACTCAGCATGTGCAGTCTGGACCGACACTCGTTCACTCTGTTGCTTGTGAGGCTTCAAGCAAATAATAAGGTCATTTGTATGACTGTTGTCTCATCGCAAAAAAAGATAATAAAGAGTGATTACACCAGGGTGTGGTGGATTAACTAATCAAGGCTTGAAAGCAACTTTGGAAAAGTGATGTCAATGATTTTGAAGATTTTTTTTAAATTCATAGAGGAAAGTCTGTGCTTTTCCAAGAAAAAAATTCAGAGTTCCCCGAGGCTTTCAGCTCCAAAGGCTAAGCTCTGCCCTCAGTTATGTGTGTGCAATTAGCTGCATGTACATAATTGAGGGCAGAATTTGGCTCATAAAATTTGAAATAATCTGGAAATTTTTGAAGTCTGGAAAAAATTACATCTGTTTGATAAAATAAATTATGATGTGACCCAATTCAAATGGGCTTTGATGTGTTTTAGAAATAGTGTTTTCACTTATGTGAGAAAATAAAAATTTCATTTAGCCCAATCTAGAACAGACAAATCTGGAGGATAAGAGAGAAGAAAACATCACCACTTACTTTTCCTCAGGGTGCCAAGACAAGCCTCTGAGAGGGGAGTTTGTGTTGCCTTACTGTTAGTGAATGTCTCTCACCACAAAGAGTGGGAGGGGGAGAGAGGAGGAGAAGGGGCTGTGTGGAACACTCTGGACCTGGCCGGGAAGTTCCCGCGAGGGGCTCTCGCGGGCATCTGGCCCGTGGTCCTCTCGAGCCCCCACCCCACCCCTGCCCTTCATTCCCAAGCAGCTGGGCGCAGCCCCTGCCAGGGTCCTCAGCCAAGTCTGAGAGCGGCCCGGCCGGCAGTTTGCACTTGGCTTTCATCTCTGCTTCAGGTTTCCTTCCACATGCCATCTGAATGGGACCACCAAAGAAAGCGTTTGCTTCTACTCATTTCTGAAGCTACTTTCAATCTCTCGTTTCAAAACAGAAATTAGGAGAGAAAAAATAAAAGCCAATTAGACTCCCTACCGAGATCTTGATCGCAGTCTAAACTTTTTCTTTCAATGTCACATGTTTGATTCGGACATGTGCCTCTTCTCCTTGCCCTGCCGCCCAGGTCAGGATGGAGACAGAAAGCAAGAGTCCATTCCTCTCCCCACCTCTGACTTCAGGAAAGTACACCAAGTTAGCTGTGCAGTGCCGACCCTTCTGGCTGAGTGCGTGGAACTGTTATCAGCCCATGGTGGATGATCTGTTTCTCCTTTATGGCCCTTTCGACACGCAAGAAAATACTGGCATTGCTCCCCTGGCCCTGGAGAGGGACGTCTGGACCGAGACCGCATGACCTGCGGGGTTAAACCACTTGTAAAGGAGCGGCGTCCTCTGCATTTAGATCTTGAAATTTTGAAAACAACCTGAAGCTATCCTCCTAAAAACATGAAAAGGAGCGTTTTTGTGTGCTGTTCAGGCATCTTTACAAGTTCCCGTGGAAGGATAAACGTGACTGGTTTGAATTTTCTATGTTCATTACTTCAAAATAGCCCTGCCTATCACCCTAGACATGGCTATAAAACCAGGAGGCGAAAGGCCAAAGTCTTTCTAAACGGCACTTTTCCTCTTCTTGCTCTAGGCACCCAAGGCAAGATATTTTACGACTAAATCTCTGCCTGCGGCTTCCATCAGGCCGGGCGGCGGCGTCAACACCAGGAGGACGAGACCCGTACTGCCTGTCCCTCGGACAGGCGGGGCTGGCCTATCAGCAGCTACCAGTGTTTGCCTCACCCTTGCAATCTGGAAATCCTGCCTAGTGGCAGGAAGAGTTTCACCCTCTTTGAAGCAGGCTCCTGGTTTCACCATCTATTCTGGCTCGAGCTGCCTGGACAAAATACTAGCCCCGAAAGGCAGAAGCCACACAGTTGATTCTCTCTCACTTCTGGGGGACTGGGGGTCCCACATCAAAATGTGGGTGGGTCTGTTTCTCCTGAGGCCCCTCAGCTTGTCCTCCGCACGAGTCCCTGGGGTCTATCTCTTCCCGTGAGGACATTAGTCACACGCTGAATTAGGGTCCCATCCATAGGGCCTCACTGTACCTTAATATCTCCTTTTAAAGACCTTATCTCCAAATGCAGTCCATGTTAGGGTTTGGGATGTCAACATATGAATTCAGGTGAGGACAGGACACAATTCCACCCAAACACAAAATTTAACGTCCTTAATGCCTGCTACAAGCATGCAAGGAGTCGTATGCTATTGATGAACAACAGCACTTTTGCAGTATTAATTTTCACCAATATACAGGTTTTGAGTCTTGAGCAATGTATGAAATCAGGAATTCGTTGATAAAAGAAAGAGTCATGAGCCAGTGGGTGAAGCCACAAGGCAAGCAGATGCGTCTGTTTCGGAGCACAACACCCCACCCTGCCAGGGATCTGGGGCAAGCTCCCAGCTACATGTGCTTCTGCCGATCTAGCAGCGTGGAGGTTAACTTCTCACGGATACATCTCAAGCAATTTTTCAGCCCCAAGTAAATTTGGTCTCAGATGATTTTTCTCCACCCCTGATGATATTAAGTGTCAGGGACTGATTCAGGGCGTCCTGGCTGAGTCACTCGAGCTCCCAGCAATCTCAGCCCACCTGCCCTCCCTGGAGGCACTCTGGGGTCCCGCTCCCTTCTCAGCTCCCCCGAAACACTTTGCTGGGCTCGTCCCATGATTTCACTCGCACCTTTCCAGAGATGACGCACGCACCTCACATGGAAAGCATCTCCTAAAACATGACAACCATAAAAGGTGGTGATACCGTGACATCATCAGGAATGTACACTTGGTCTTCATTCCTGGTTCTTGGCATAGCTCTTTGAAAGCTCTTGTGATTTCCCCAGTGGTGAGGGTGAAAGGAGCATCCTCGTTATTTGTAACCACACCTGAATTCATGAAATAAATGAGGGGATTCTTGGAAGGCGAGGGTGGTTACCACCAGACCCAACCGTGATCAGAGTTCGGGACCCCAACCTCCAGCTGCGGCAGAGTTGCTGGGGAGCACGTGAACAGCCAATAACGATTGATCAATCTTGCCTAAGGAATGACAACTTCAGAAAGAAAAAAGGAAAAACTGCGTCGGTGAAGATGAACGTGCCAGATCTCCTGGACTCAGGACCCTTCCAGGCCTTGCCCACATCCCTCTTCAACTGACTGTCATTTATAACCTGCAGGGGAAACCAGCGAGTACAGTGCGGCCCGAGTCCTGTGAGCTGTTCTCACAAGCCCAGACCCTGGGAGGCGCCCCCGTTCTGCAGCCACTCAGAAGAGGATGAGTGCCCGGGAGCCCCACTGGCTGTGGCCAGCATTGGAAACCAAGTCCTTAACTAGTGGGGGCTGGGCTGAGTCTGGGGGTGAATTTCAGACTGAGTTACACCGTAGAATGCCCAGTGGGCAGCAGCTGAGAAGTGGGGTTTCTTGGGGATTTCACTTGGCGTCAGACGTGTTGTGAGACCAGACACCGTGTTCCTTTAGAGTCCAAGAACATGGTCTTCAGAATCACAGAGATGTGGCTCCAGCCCCAGAGCCACACTCGTTGTTTGGTGATCTTCAGCAAGTGACGCAAGCCCTCAAGCCCTCGGGGCCTGGAGGTCACTCACTGATCAAGCAATCAATGAATGAAAGTCAGGGAGGGAACAGGGAAAGGGAGGTAAAGGAAAGAGAGAACTGGGGAAAAGGGAGAAAGGAAGGAAGGAAGGAAGGTAAGATTTTGATATATGCATCTATATTAACCTGACTGATGAAAATGTCATTCTTCCAAATTATATGATTAAAAGTTTGTCAGACTGTCTCTCTTTCTCACCGTCCACATCCAGTCAATAGTAACATTCTGTTGAGTCTGCCTCTAAAATAGGTCCCTCATACGTCCCTCTCCCAAGGTGACAGAGAGCTCAGCTCAGATGCCTGTCACTCTTCAGCCGGACACCACACCTGGCCTCAATTTTTCCTCCCTCCAGCCTTCCCCATGACCAGCCCTGCCCCAGTTCCCTTTACACCACTCACACACCCTTTACGCTTTTATCTGGCCATATGGATTAAAATCTCCCATGGTTCTTTCCTGCTCAGAATATCAGTCACATTTGTTTCCACTCTATTTCAACTCCCCCCCACCCCCGTAATGCTTCCAGAAGCATGCTAAACTCCAGCCACAGAAAACATGTTCACAAACACCTTGCAGACCACTCCCCTGGTCTCTTTTACATACAACGGCCCTGTAGCTTGAACACCTCTCTCCATCGTCATCTGGCAAATCCCTGCTCCTCTGATGGGGGACTGACCCTTCTCCTTGTGCTGGACTGAGAGTAAATGCAGTGACTCGTCAAGCACACGTTCAGTTGAATAGTATTTAGACATTTTCAAAATACTGGTCTTATGATTGGTAATTAAACCGGTACTGTTGGTTGATAACATTGGTGATACTGGATTAAAGAGTACAGCTTCTCAATGATCAGATCCTTTTTTTTTTTTTTTTTTGACTCTTTTCCCCAAATCTGTTTGAAGACTATCCCTCCAAAGCAGAGTTGAGGGCTTCAGAACAGAAACACCTGCCCAGAATCGCCCCCCATGCCTGGAGCTGGGCCCAGGGTGAAGACTCCAGAGCTGGCTCTGAAATACAGGCCCTAGAGCAGGGGCCATTACGGAGGAAGAGTCCAGGGATAAAGGACACTCCTCCAGGAAAGCTGACCTCCAGGGGCTGGGAGTACACCCTGGTCAGGACAGCATGCTCTCCCTTCTTCTTCACCAACCCACTGGTCAGCCTTTTGGGAGGCAGGGGGAGGTGCAAAGCAAATGGAAGAAAGGGAAAAAGTTTCTCATTCATTATGGAAGGGTCAGAGCTTCTACCTCTTGAGTGCAAGGGGCGGAGATGGCAGAAGATGGAAAATGAGGCATTGACCAATGCCCTGCCTTTTGGGACTGACACTGAAATCTCGGAGCAGGTAAGGCGCTCTGCCTTTGAATCAGTGTCGTAAACCAACTTTAGCTGAGTAAGAAGAAAGGATAAACATTAAATAATTTGACCTTCCATGCAAAAGTTGAAGTTACAGCTCTACATAGAACCTGTGTTAAATGTATGACAACTTCAATGAGACAGCAGGTGATAAGAGGGAAAAAATTGAAAAAATGGACTGGTCAAGATGGGAGTAAGACAAAACAAAAACATGCCGAAACTTTAGTTTGTGATTTATTAAGGTGCATGCAGCCAACAGAGTTAAACAGAAAAGTTTGTAAATGTTTAAATGCATTTGCATTCCTCTTCCCTCTGTGGTGGGTAACATCATAGGGCCGATTTGTGTTTTATTTAGCTGCATTGTTTAAATTTCCTGAGAGGAAAACTAAAGACTGCTTGACGTGAATAAAAAGATTTTGGGCCTTTTCCCAACATACTATAAATGTAGGATTATAAAATTCAGCTTGGTTTTACTGCTGACAGTACTACAGTGTCATGGTGTAATTGTGGTGGAGAAAGAACTTGAATAAATATCTGAGAACAGGTACTTGAGTTTTTCTCATAAGGAAGAAAATCTGTGTGTGTGTGTGTGTATTAATATATACATAAATGTAGACACATGCACATATATGTCCTTCAGGCTGAAATTTCTCATGCTCATTTTTCATTCCAAAGGTAAATTTTTTCTTTGAAAATATGAAAGACTTCCACTGAATCATGTGTGATTTATCTAAATATTTGTAAACCGCACTTTTTACATTAAAGATAGACTTGATGTATATTGTGTGAGCTCAGATGAGTCCAAGCTTTGTTTTTGCAAGGAACTTTGAATTTGACACGGATTAAAGGCCTCTTTGATATATTAGGGGGGAAATGCACCTACAATTATAAATAGCCAAGCCAGAAACTTCAAAGTTGTATTCAAATTACCTCAATATTGAATTTTCCACTATAGCTAGAGTTAAACTCAAGAAAATGCAGTATTCCAAATTCTTAAGGTAGCAAAGAGGCTGGTGTCTTCCCATTAAAGCATTAAGAGTCGAGATTTTGTAAAGGAGTCGAGATCCACGTACTCATTATCCAAAAAGAAGCATTTGCTGTCCACCCCAGTCAAGCACAGATTTTATTGTTTGTTTTACAGCAATGGACCAAAAGAAAAAAGAAAAGAGAGACTTAAAATGCCAGCTCTAACTGAGGTGATGTTTTAGGGGGCCCAGGTAGATTATAAACCAGACAAGAAAAACGCATACTCTGGGGGCTGAGTGCTAGGCGCAGACTCTGGCAGGAGAGGGGATGGGGTATTGGGGGGAGGAGCCCACAGGGAACCTTGGGCTGAAAGCTCAGCTAGCGACCCCAGGACAGCGAGTGGGCAGCTGGGGCTGTACCTAGCAGGGCGGGAGTAAGGCCCCAGCACTGGCCAGGGCTGACTGGACCCTGAGAGGGCGCCCTTCAGAAGAGGCACTAAGGAGGCTCACCAGGGAAATAAGAGCTGAACAGGGGCCCTCTGGGTACTAGCCTCTGGGGAGTCACATCTATTCTTCATCTTACAAATCCCCACCAGGTACCCCAGGCTAAAAGCAGATTCTGCAGCTTATTTCCTGGCAGACAGTCCCACGAACCAGTCAGTGGCGAGAGAGCCGATGACTCTCTGTGGAGAGAGAGGCCGGCCCAGAGGGCGGCTCTCTGAGAGTGGCTGGGCCAGAACTGTATCCCCCTCAATAGAAGTCAGAATTTAAGAAAACAGCACATAGAAATTTCTGTGGCAACTTGAGACAGGTTTGTTTTGTCTTCTTTTTTAAAAGAGCTGGAGTGCAGGCCAGAGGTGCAGGGGGTGAGAAGATTCACTAGCGACAGAGTGGGGAACAGAACAGGCAGATGGACCGAAACACACTGCTGAGGCGAGCAGCAAAGAGGCAGGAGAGGTCTGCTGTTCTATGAGGGTCCCCTGCCTGGCCAGGGATCGAACTCGCGCTGCTGTGCTGTAGATGCTTCACAGTGCGGCGCTCAACCCGCTGTGCCACCAGGGAGGCCCCTTGAGACAAGTCTTATATCTACCTCACCAAGTAATAAAATAAAAGAGTTGCAGCTCAGATTTTTGTTTTGTCTTTACATTTTATTTTCTGGTGATTTTTTTTTTTTTTTAGTACTTTATAAAAGAATCACTACGAGACTGATTACAGTGTCCAAAAAAACAAGCTCGTTTTTCTCCACTCACCGTCACTCCCAAGCAACCACAGACCAGCGTGAGGGCGGCCCACGTGCCAGGCGCACGGTCGGGGGCCGGTGCCCCGCCAGGAGCAGAAACCCCAGCAAACATGCCGGACGCCAGGAGCTCCTTGCTTCGCTCCACACTACGGCCCCTGCAGGCCGAGACAAAAGCTTAGCCCCCTGCCTATCCACTGCCAGCGCCAGCGGGCGCAGCCTGGCAGCTCGGTCCTCACCGTGCCTGACCCTGCAGAGTCTGTATTTTTTCCCACAGGGCCCGAGTCTGTCTGAAGGAACAGAGGTCTGGAGGGTAAGATCAGGGCGTTTCTTCGTATACACCGCCTCAGCCCCACTCTAGGGGGCGTATTCTCATCCGTTGTGAACAGGGAATGCACATAATCAAGCGTCAGCCTAAATCAAAACACTAATAAACTCTTCAGATCTAACTGCGAAACTGAGGCAACTAGAGGGTGCTGGGAGGGGTGGCAGGGTCAAATAAGGGGGGTCCAGTGCAGAGTGGGGGAGGGTTATGGGGGAACTGGTGGAGGGCAAGGTGTGGAAATACCCACTCGAAGAGCTTTAAACCTATAACCCCCAAAGATACAATGAGGTAAGCCAACTTTGCACAATAAACATCACTTAAAGGTGGGCCTCTCTGGTGGCGCACTGGGTTAAGCAACGCACTATGAAAAATCAGCCACTGCAGCACGAGTTCAATCCCTGCTGCCAGCCAGGGAGGGACCCACGTGGCGCAGCAGACCTCTCCTGCCTTGCCGGCTGCTCCCCTCAGCAGTGAGTCAGCAGTGAGTCTGCCTGTTCTGCTCCCTACTCTGTCTCTGGTGAATCCTATCACCTCCCTGGACTCTGGCCTGTACCCCAGCTCTTGTGTGCATAAATAAATAAATCTTTAAAAAAATAATAAAAATAGACATCACTTAAAGGTAAAAAATAAGCAAAATGTGGTGAAAAGGGTATTCTCTGCAAACCCCCAGTACTGCCATCCTTCTGCTTTTGTCTGCCAAGAATGTCCTGACTTTCAATCAGCCTTCCGGCTTCAGCCTTGTAGAAAAGTCAGTGAGCAGACTTTTCGTTTTTATCCTAGTCTCAGTCTGTTGTCTTTAAAGAGTGCGTGAAGTTGGTCATTAGAATAAAACATTCTCTTAGAGGTGTTAGAAGTCGGTGAGGATTCCAGGTTTGAGCCCACCTCGGACTTGTGAGTCCAGCCTGGGTGGTGGTGCTTGCTTTGCTTTTTTACCGCTACTGTTATTTCCGCCAGTGGTTTGTACACATAACAATGGTGGAAAGAAAAAGACTAGGAAGAGGTATGTGAGATGTTTTGAGAGATTTCTGAAATACCTGTCCAGTGGTCTCTGGTGAAGGAGACTAAAATTCAACATTCATCTAGCATAAAGTTATCAGTGCTGATTGGTACCATCTATAAAAAGAGCAGATCTGTTTAAGGAGGGCTTTAACTTGTGGGTGGGGGAGAGAAAGTGTTCAGCTGAGTGGAGTGATCAACAGATAGAGAAAGGCACCCCAACCTCCCTGGTGGCGCAGCGGGTTGAAAACTGCACTGTAAAGCATCTGCGGCACAGCAGTGTGAGTTCGATCCCCGGCCAGGGAGGGGAACCACAGGGCGCAGCAGACTTCTCCTGTCTCACCGCTACCCCCTCAGTAGTCAGTGTGTTTCAGTCCATCTGCCTGTTCTGCTCCCCACTCTGTCTCTGGTGAATCCTCTCACCCCCTGCTCCTCTGGCCTGTACCCCAAGGTCTTGTATGATAAATAAATAAATCTTTTAAAAAAAAAAAAGAAAGAAAGAAAGGCGCCCTGATATTTCTCAGGCAAAATGGCAAGAGTGAGAGTCGTGGCTCAGACCCCGGAGAGACTGCGAGTCGCTCCAGTCATCCTGGGTGCTGCATCCTTCTAGAGGAAGACTGCCTGAGAAACTGGAGACTTCCATTGAAAATTCAACCTCGGAACCTCCCTGGTGGCGCAGTGGGTTGAACACAGCACCGTGAAGCATTCGGCACAGCAGTGTGAGTTCCAGCAACAGCCAGGGAGGGGACCCACAGGGTGCAGCAGACCTCTCCTGTCTCACCCGCTGCTCCCCTCAGCAGTGTGTTTCAGTCCATCTGCCTGTTCTGCTCCCCACTCTGTCTCTGGTGAATCCTCTCACCTCCCACACCTCTGGCCTGTACTCCAGCTCTTGTATGCATAAATTAATAAATCTTAAAAAAAAGAAATGTTTTTTAAAAAAAAAAAAAAGAAAATTCAATCTCTTGAAAAGTGGATGAAGCAATGGGAAAAAAATCCAACCCACAGGACCTGATTGTTTGCAAAGGGAAATCGCAGCTATAAACATGTCACTCCCCAGCTCCAAAACCTTCAAAGACCGAGAGTTGCTGGCTGAGTAACGCCCTAGTCGCAAGGCTCCTCTGCAAATTGGCTGCCGTTCCCTTTCCAGGCGTAGCTCCCACGACTTACTTAGGAGAAAGGGCTGGGAGGCGTGAAGACGAGCATGGCTCTGAGGACACGCTTCCAGCCAAGCCCAGTCCATCATTCCATCTTATCCTCATGGCCTCCACCTCGCAGAATTCTTGTGAGGGCTGAATAAGGCCATGGATGGTAAGTGTTTTGCACCGGTATTTAAATGGATAGGACTAATATTCCATTGTGTAAATGAACCACATCTTCTTGATTCAGTCGTCTGCTTTTGGGCATTTGGGTTGTTTCCAGGTCTTACCAATTACAAATAGTGCTGCAATAAACATAGGGGGACAGGTGCTCTTTCAGATCAGTGTTTTTGTGTCCTTTGGGTAGATTCCTAGGAGCGGGATTGCTGGGTCATATGGCAGTTCCATTTCTAGTAGACTGAGGAACCCCCATACAGCTTTCCATAATGGTTGGATTAGCTTGCATTCCCACCAGCAGTGTACCAGGGTTCCTTTTTCTCCACATCCTCGCCAGCATTTGTCATTGTTGGTTTTTTTGATGTGTGCCATTCTTAGCGGTGTAAGGTGGAACCTCATTGTGGTCTTAATTTGCAATTCCCTGATTATGAGGGATGCTGAGCATTTTCTCATATGCCTGTTGGCCATGTGTATGTCATCTTTGGAAAAGTGTCTTTTAAGTTCTTCTTTTTGATTGGGTTTTCTACTTTATTTTTCTTGAGTCTTATGAGTTCTTTGTGTATCTTTGTGATCAGACCCTTGTCTGTTGTGTGAAGTGCAAAGACTTTTTCCCATTCAGTGGGGTTTTTGTTCTTTTTAATCAAAATGACAAACTAGTACCATTTATAGAAACATGGATGGAGCTAGAAGGAATCATACTCAGTGAAACAAGTCAGAAGGCAAAGAAAAATATCGGATGCTTCACTATTAGGAGGAATGTGAAAGAGCATCAACTACGACAACAACAACAACAAAAAGAATGAGCTCAAGGAACTGGGCAATTATAACCAAAAGCAAACAAAAAACTCAACAAGACCAAAAGGTCAAAGATAAACCAAAGGGACCATGGTGGGGGGAGGGGAAGAAGGGGTGGGCAAAGACTGGGATGAGGGCAGAAAGAGCACAAGGGACTGAGGTGACGGTGCACGGGTGGAATGGTGGTGGGTACTCCCTGGGGACTACAAAATGATGTCAAATACAATTAAATAGTGTGCTTAGGACAGTGTCGAAAATATGGTAAGACTTCAGTGAATGTCAGCACTTTCAGTGAGTAGCTTAGAAGACCAGAACGGAGGTGAAGAGAACAGCAGCATCTCCCTTTTACGATGCAGAAACTAAGGCTACTGAGCTGCATCCTTTAGCAGCTGCTTCCCGCGGCTCTGGCGGGCTGTGACACAGTACGTGCTCTCCCGCTCGGCCAGCCTCTCTCCGCAGGACGCTCTGTTCTTCAGCTAACCTGGATGCAGCTCACCCGACCTTTGCCTCTGCCCGTGCTTTCGACCTCTGCTATCCTGTCGCTGACTTTCGATCTTCTGAACATGGCAGATGAGCTGGGACTAAGTGTCCCTTCCACACTCTGCAGTTCATGCATCCGCCAACTGCTTCACCCGGCACCAACACCGCGCAGGCGTGTTCGGGGCAGCCCAACTCGCTCATTCTTCTCCTGCATGTTGACACTGTCACCTGTGAGCTCTTAAGGCCCGAAGAGACATTCAGATCATTACCTTATTTTAATGTTTCAGTAAATTGCTACTGGCTTCCTGCCACATGCCAGATCACGGCTGGCAATCAGAGCACAGCAGGGGTAAGAGGGAGAAGGAGACGCGGCCATGAGCATGGTGCCCTCTTTGGGAGCACGGGGTGAGCAAGGGTCCCGGAACACGGCCCTGGGAGGAGTGCCCCACCTGTGGGAGCACGTGTGATCCCCAGTCACCTGTGGAAGCTCCACGTGGACACCTCGGTGAAGATTAAACGCCCCCCTCGGTCACTCGGTGACAACAAAGGAACAAGCGCACCTCCTGCAGCCAGCAGGCACCACTGTGTCAGAGATTCTCCCCACAAGATGCACAGATGGACGCAGGCACCATCCCAAAAGCTTTTCCACAAATGGCCTAAGCCAGACCATTCCCCTGCCCAATCCTGCCAAGCCCCCACGTCTGACCCTGGTGGTTCACACCTCAAGGTCGCCCCGTGTCCTGACCAACGGATGTTTTCCGGTAGAAGCCCAGCGGGTATGTTACAGGCTGGCAGTCTCCCTGGGGCCCAGCGTGCCGACAGACACACAGGGTGGACCGGCTTGGAGCACCGGCCACACTCAGTCCTGCTTCTGGCCCATCCCATCCTACCTCGGGAAGCGCGCCCTACTCATTCTGAACGTTTGTGTGATACTTGGCTCTCGTGTTTCCTTCTCCAGTAGAGCCTCCCACACACCTCTCTCATATCACCATTCCCAGGAGGCTGTGAAGTCGCTTCTCTAGATGAGACACCAAGTTGCTCTGACAAGGCCCAGGGACTGCTGTTGGAATCTCCAGACACATCTTCCTCGGAGCTTGAGAGACAGCTCTTCGTAACCTCCTGGCATTCCACCTGCCCACTGCTGATCGTCCTCGCAGGTCCTCCAGCCCAGGACATGTGACAACGGGAGGGTGCTGGCGGTTGGCGCTCCTCCTTTCTGCAGCACCATGTGTTCATCCACGCCCCAGCCCCTCCATGTGAAGACTTGGATTGTCTCCTGCCCACGCCACCGGCTTGCCTGTCACAGGCACCTCGCCAGGCAGTAAGTGTGCTTCATCGCTTTCTGTGGGCCGTTAAATCGCTTCGCTTTAGAAGGAAATTGCCTGGCCACTTAGTGCAGAGTGCTGGGCGTTAATCGGGCCATCTGGGTTTATTTGGTGAGCTCCAGCGGCAGGTTGCTTTTTTAAACTGGATGTGTGTTTCTAACACCACACAAGTAATGAGTTGAAACTTCCCTTTGAAAAATACGATCCAGGGTTTATGGCCGCCCTGCCATAGTTCAAAGCTTGGAGGGGAGTCTCTCTCCGCCAAGTTTAAATGAGTCAGTTGAAGGTCTGGCTAGATTCCTGCAACCTGTCCCCTCTGGTCAAGTTTGGGGGTCAGCAGACACTGTCAGATGGAGGGGGGCAGCTTCCAGGCTGTTCCCACACACCTCCGGAACAAAGTGCTTCCATCTCCCCACATCCACACTCTCCCAAGTCTGCCCCTGCCCTAGCACTAAAGGCAGTCTCCCACCACGCCTGGAGGCCAACACCTCAGCTCCCCCAAGGGCATCTCCAAACCCGCCTCTCCCTTCCCCAGTACCAGCCATGTGCCCAAGTCACAGCCGTTGCATGGGCCCCCTGCCCTGGAACATTCTTCCTTCAGCGTCTTGTGCGGATGCCTCCTTCTCATCATGCAGCCAATGGACTGTCCAATGGGGTGTCTTCAGAGAAGCCTTGCTGAGGTTCTGTGGGGATGCCCAGCTCCCCACTCCCCATTATTCTTTACCCGATCACCCTATTTCATAGCACATCACCCTATTTCATAGCACGTCACCCAACTTCATAGTACGGCACTCTCTTCATAACACATCACCCTATTTCATAGCACGTCACCCTACTTCATAGCACATCACCCTATTTCATAGCACGTCACCCTATTTCATAGTATGGCACTCTCTTCATAACACATCACCCTATTTCATAGCACGTCACCCTACTTCATAGCACATCACCCTAGTTCATAGCACGTCACCCTATTTCATAGTATGGCACTCTCTTCATAGCACGTCACCCTATTTCATAGCACGTCACCCTATTTCATAGTATGGCACTCTCTTCATAGCACATCACCCTATTTCATAGTATGGCACGCTCTTCATAACACATCACCCTACTTCATAGCACATCACCCTATTTCATAGCACGTCACCCTACTTCATAGTATGGCACCCTCTTCATAACACATCACCCTATTTCATGGCATGTCACCCTATTTCATAGCACGTCACCCTACTTCATAGCACATCACCCTATTTCATAGCACGTCACCCTACTTCATAGCACGCACAATATCTTAAATATCCTCTGCTTTGCATTTCTTATGCTGTCTCTCCACCAACAAGTAGACGCCATAAGCAAGGACTTCCCTCATCTGGAGCTCTCTAGAGCAGCGCCTGCCAAGGTAGGTGCTAAATAAATATTTGGTGAGTCAGTAAACAACAGTTATTTATGAGGGGCTGAGTGCTGCATGTGGCGAGATCAAAGAACAGAGGGAGTCTGTGGCAGCTGCGGCCTCCACCCTGCTGGTTTGAGATGAAGCAACGCCCTACTGGGCAGTCCTCAGGGAGGGTGAGCCTGGCCCCCTCTAGGCAACAGGGCTCGGTGCTAAGGAAGCATGGAGGGGTCTCACCTTCCTTCACTACTCAGGTGGCTCCGCCGTGGTTCCCCAACCACCTGAAGCATTATCTGTGCCAGGATTCCTGATATGCAACCCTTCCACACCTGCATTTCCTGTGCTGCTTCAGTCACTCATAGGACTGTGACCAGAATTCTCCCAGGTGTGGCAGGGTCCCTATGTAGCACTGAGGGACTTGGGACCCCACCTTCCCCCTCCAGCCTTCAGGATGCTGGTTCATCCTTTCACTCCACGTGCACTGCATGGAGCAGGAAACACTGTTCCGCCTTTCCTGACACTGAAGATCATTCCTAAGACTTTGCTCTTCTGTAACTCACTCTCCAGTAGACGGAATCAGACAACCAACGAACTGATTTCAATGACACGACACGGTGAAAGTGCTAAGGGTCTGGGGAATGCAGCAGGGAAAGGTTATGGTTTTGACAGATTCCCTCACTAAAAAGTGGAAATCTGAAGATGAAGGTGATGAGGAGGCAAGTCGCGAGATGGTCAGGAGCAGAGATGAATGCGAGGAAAAGCTAACAGGCTGGCACAGTCGGAGTGGAGGGACAGAGAGGTGGAGATAAAGGAGGGGGCCAGAGACGAGAGGGGCCGGATCCCGGGCCAGGAGCGCCCTGCTGTGAGGGCCTCAGTCTTCATGCTGAGAGCCGGAAGTCCTTCGGTGGGGCGCTGTGAGCCAGGGAGGCGTTTGATCTGCCTCTTGTTCAGCGGGCCCTGCTGCCTGCTGCCTGCTGCCTAACAGGCTGGAGGGCGGCGAGGACCGGCAGAGAAGACCGAGCCAAGAGCTACTGCAGTGATCCAGGAAAGATGTGATAGACTTTGGACAAGGGCGGCAACATCTGGTGCAAGGAAATGTTTGGATTCTGGATAATCGATGTTTACTAACACATTGCTGCAGCCCCATGGGGAGGAGAGAGCAGGGCCTGCGAGCAATGTCTCTGACAGCAGCGGGGGCACAGCTCCTGACGGGATGCCTCCCTGGGCCAGAGCTCACACAGCCACTGTCCTTCCTCAGTCGCGGTCTTCTGCTTGAGGGGTTGAAGCAACACCAGATGTTCCGAAAGACGCCCCAACATGCCAGGTGGTAATGACAGCGGGAAACGCACTTCGAACGCGTCCAGTCTAACGAAGGTGTAAAGTGAGGAGCGGGCCAACGCCGCTTCCAAGTTATGGCTCTTCCGTTTTTCAGAACTTGGCTTCTGAGGTCCCCCTGCCCACGGACTTCCAAGCAGCAGATGGAAGAAGAACAAGAGGCCCACGTGTGCAAAGTCTCAGCAGGCTCTTTCCAGAAGCAGCATACCCACTTCTGCCCCCAGTCACCGAGCAGAACTCCATGTGGGCTCCCCCCACCACCCCAGGGGGAGAAGTGAGCCTGGTGAGCCGAGGTCCTAGGTCAAGTAGGGCAAGTTAGGATAACTAGGCCGCTTCTGGGACAGTGCAGGTGGGGCCCCAGGGAGTCCACCTCCGGAGGTGGGAAACAGAAAATTCCAAAGGGAGCTCGTCAACACCGGAGGACCAGGAACATTCAAAAGCAAAGGCGAGATAAGCGATGTAAAGTCGGAAGATTCCGAGCATGTAGCCGATGAAGTGAGACCATCGAGGAACCAACCACCAAGAGGCTGCTGAAGCTTCAGAACAATTAGGTAAAGAAGGGCGCTATTCCCTGAGGCTCGACTCCCCTGCGCTCCCTTGCCCCTCCCTGGCCTGGTTCCACTGGCCTGGGAATCCCACCTGATTTCTGTTCCTTTTCTCCTCAGTAAGCTTTTCCTTTCCCTAAACAAACCTGCCTCCTCATGCCTGCTCGCCTGCGCGTCTGTGGCTTTCTGCTGCTGGTGAGACCCCAGCCCGGCGTGGTCAGTGGCTGGACTCAGCGCTGCCCCCGCAGCCTGGGGTCCATTCCTGGCTGGGAGACGAGGCCTGAGAACCTGACATGATGGTAGCAGCAGGGGTCACCCCACAGTGGCTTGTCCCGCCACCGCGACTCAGTGGGAGTGGGCTCTGCCTGCTGGGTTGGAAGAGCTGGTCTTTGAAGAGCCCCAGGCACAGACACCCAGCCCGCACTGAGCTTCCTTCACATTCCTGAAGCTGAATGTGGCTGCCCCACATTCAAATAGGAGCAGCAAGTCTTGAAGATGCTACTTCCCTCCACACACAGTCTTAGACGACATGCTCCGCGATACACAAAGCAGGTAGCTGGATTTCCTTGCCCACCTTTCGTAGGAGTTTTCATCAAGGAGGTGGGGAGACAGACCATTCACACTACCTCTGCTAAAAATCAGCTTTGGACAACACACTGTGTTCTAGCTCAGTAACATTTCCTCAAAGGTGTACCATCCAGTTTTTTGCAGTACACGTACAGACTTCTAAACCCAACTTTAGAACATTTCCACCGTCCCCCAAAGTTCCTTAAGCCCACAGACAGTCTGCGTGCGCCCCCATAACCACTAGTCTGCTCTCCGCCGCCGCAGACCTGCCGGGCGGGAGGCCAGAGGCACGGCTAGGTGCTCGCCTTGCCTCCTTGGCTGAGTGGCTGCAGCCCCCCCAGAGGCGCGCCAGGCTGCGGCGCGTGCTGGTTGTTCCTTCCCTAGGGTGCTGAGTGGCGTTCCGCCGTGTGGGGGCCCCACGTCTGCTGGCCCACTTATCTGTGAGGAGCATCTGGGCTGTTTCTAGCACTGGCTTTGCCCTTGCAGGGCCCTCCTTGCAGGGCCCGAGGAGGCTCTGCCGAAGGTGGTGGTGGCATCCATAGTAACAGAGAGGTGTGGTGAGAGATGGCCAAATTTGATGCCAAGACACCTGGACTTCCGTGTCCCTTCTCTCCGAGCTGCCCAACCTTAGAAAACACCATTTCCCCTGCAGGGATGATGAGCGAGAACGGTAGTTAACACAGGAGATGCTCCTCAAATGTGAATTCCTGCTCTCCAGTGCTCACTCTCCGACCTCCCAGTCTTCCCTGAGATAAAGTAAGACCCTCTTATCAGCACCCCCAAATGTTGAGCCAACACTCCCCAAATTCACGTGGACAGTTGTGAAAGATGGTGAGGAAAGCAGGGGTCCCTCCCTGTGTTGTCTGGAGGAAGTCACTTCCTGCCCCGCTCTTTTCTGACGGGTCTGTAAGTCGGAGCTTCTGCTACCAGCAGTGCTGGCGGGAAGCTTCCACCTTCCCGCCTGGACCACGTGCTCCTCTCAGGAGGGCAGCAGGGCGTCTGTGGGTTCTGCTCTGCATGGGCCTGGATTTCTCCAGCTGCCAGGTGAGTGTGGAGAATCACCACACACACAGGCAGCCTTCTTCTGGGGCCCCGGTTTGAGCCCCTGGCCGGACTTGGCGAAGCACAGTTGGTTGGATCAGTCACTGCTCTGGAGGTCTTACCACTCAAGCGAACCCAAACGTAATTCTAGAAGAACACATGAAATGCCAGACGGGCCACACTCAAGCCACGGTCGCCAATCTAGCTTTATCTTTGACAAAGCTGACATTGCAGTTTTCTGATTCCTGGGCCATTTTGTGGGGCAGAGGATGTGATTCATCCCCTCAGGTCCACATCCAGAGGTTGTTTGTCTCGAAGACAGCACCGAGGACGCGTCTGGGCATGCGACTTCTGGAGTCTCTCTCCTTCCATGTGTGGAAGACTCTAAGGACTAACCACCAGCGACGTGATATTATTACCCTATCATTTAACACAAGTGTATCCATTCCCTCTTGGGTTTCCCAAAAGAATCTGTTAGCTTTCTTTCTCTGAGGTAGCAAATTACAGCGTGAGCTTGCCTCGCGGACCACATCAATCCCTTGCTCAGTCCCTGGGATTGCTCAATGCTTGACCCAGTTGGGTCTTTCAGCCATCCAAGCATTTGTATCTGGGGTGTCAAAACAACTGAAGTGGTCTGACTACTTAGACTTAAAATTCCTGACAAACCATGGTGAAGACTGAAACATCCAATCTGGCTGGGAAACAAACAAAGTTGTGGGATCTTTTAGCTGAGTCCACATGTGAGCCCAGGCACAGGGCGCCTCTCAGGTCCCCTTGTGTCTCTCCCCACAACTGCCCACCTCTCCCCTCTACTCGCCACTCAAGTCTCAATTTGTCTACCTCAACCTCGATCTCTGTCTCTGTCTTTACTACCAGGTAGTTAGCTCCCTCCCATGCACCCAGCACAGGAACCTAAGACAGCTTAACCAGAAATGGCTGTGCTTGTTTTCGTGCACACTGGAATGAGTCAGAGAACCAGTTCATACTGCACAGGAAGAGACAGTCTGATATTGGCAAAGGAGGCTGAGCTACAAGGAACAGCGGTGAGGACCGCAGGTCCCAGCTTATTACTAAGACAGGACAAACCTCCCTGCTGACCTTACAACTTTTAGAACAACAGCTTGAAGGCTGCCCAGCTTAGTTACAACCCAGGGTTCACCACCTGGCAGCCTCCCTGGTCCTTAGCCTCTCCGCCTCTGTGTGCTCCTGGCTGTGGCCGTGGCCGTGGCCGTGCGGCCAGCATCCCTCGGAGGGGGTAAATCACTAGCTCTGCAAGGACTCAGGCCCCAGCTGTGATCACAGAAGCGGGATAAAAGCCGAACAATCAGGAACTAGCAGGAGACACATGAGACTTCCAGCAGAGGAAGGTCCATCACCACCTGGGCTCCGAGTTAGCCGCCGGAAGCACGAGCTGTCCTTCGAGCCTAGAAAGTTCATATCCCAAGGTCCCAGCAGGTGTGTGTCCATCAGCATGGAGACTCGAGCTGGGCCACACCTTCTTGGTGGCACCACAGCAAGTTCGAGGAAGCTGAGCAGTTGCCTGACATCCTCCCTTTGAAGACAGCTCTCAAGGACTCAGCTTTGAAGTGTTGACTCATCAAAGCATGTTACCCTCAGTGTTCAAAGCACAACAGCACGGACCTAAGCAGTGTTCGCGCCCAGGCGTACAAAGGCCACAGAGTCATCAAATGCTGTGATATTTGGAAAGCACTTTTCAGTTACACAACAGATCACACATTACATCAGAGGTTTGTGTGTGTGTGTGAGAAACGTGGACTAATTGAATCATAAGTTCATTAGCGCCCTGCAAATTGGTCTTTGTTTCAGTTCCTTTTTGATTTCTTTTTAAAATAAGCTGACAATTTTCCTGCTGTCAGACTTATTTGGAAACACCATGTGTTTTGAATATTGTATTCTGGATTATACTTTGACCTGAAACACTAAACAGAGACTTGGATATGGGAAAGCTCTTCTGTTAATTTATTCAATTGGAATCTTTTATTTTAATGCCTATTGATAGCAGTTATCAAGGATATAATGGTAAGGGGTAACATAGTCCAGAAAATTCAATAGTTGACAGTACTCTAGATGCTCGGAAATGACATTCGGGCCCTAAGTTTATTCACAAGTTTTATGGCTTCTCTGTCTAGAAATATCAAAACATTTGTGCCGATGTTTTCATTCTTCATGTATCTACTGGAAACAATTTCACTTGTGATGAGGTCATAGAATGAGCTATACAGTTTAATTCTGCCATAAAAATGTTCTTTCTGTTTAACATTTAAATGTGAAAAGATATGCGTTGACAAATGTTAAGTAAACAACAAACCTGGGACCACCATCTTCATTCTTTGTCCTGGACTGGCCAATGTGAGTAACTCTCTTCCTGAGGAAGGTGTCAGGGGAGGAACTACCTGCTGCCAGGAAGACAGGTGCTCATCCCCAAGTGGGAGTCGGCGGCCACGTGGGACCACGATGGCTCATGGGCAGGATTTGCCGATTCCTTGTTCTGATACCCATTTTTTCATTATTAATCTTTACTATGGAACGTTACAGAGAATAAAATAGCAAATACCCCCATGTCCACCATTCAAAGGCTAACACTGGTGAACAGTTAAATGGGCTTACTTCAGCTCTGTTGACGGAGGAGATCTTTTTGTTGGTTGTTCGTCTCATTGACAAGGGCAGTGACACCCTGATGAAGTAGGGATTTCATTGCACCCTTACGGTTCCCACCATCGCCATAGGACTGGCCCATCTTATATTTAGTGTAAATCCTTCTTGTACACATTTGTATTCCCTCTCTCCATGGAACCAGAGATGACAGAGATAGCCAAGTCCAGCATACAGGACTGCTTTATCATAATATATGTGCTCCTTAAGACTATCAATTATGACGGTGCATCAATGTCAATCCAGTGCCTATCAATATCAGTTCATACAGATACAGTTCCTTTCCTTTGGCTTGTCTCATTAGTACATACACCACAATGTATTCTCCCTTCTGCTGGTACACTTTTAGGTTGCAGTTATTAAGCATAAGTGCTCCTATGCTCACGTCAAGAGTTCTCTGGGTAACCAGAGACCCGCTGGCCTGTACATTCTATCATCAATGTCAAGTCAACTTCCAAAACCTGCACTTCCGCCATCATTGTGCTAGGGGCCTAGATTTGGAAGTCCTCACTTGATATTTGCAGACTTAAAACATTTAAAATTTTCAGGTTTTTAAATTACTGCTAGTAAGTAACTATCAAATTGTACTGTGCTGTAATTTTATTTTATTTTTAACATTTTTTATTTATGCATACAAGAACTGGGGTACAGGCCAGAGTCGTGGGAGGTGAGAGGATTCACCAGAGACAGAGTGGGGAGCAGAACAGGCAGATGGACTGAAAGACACTGCTGAGGGGAGCAGCGGGCGAGGCAGGAGAGGTCTGCTGCACCATATGGGTCCCCTCCCTGGCTGGGGATCAAACACACGCTGCTGTGCTGTGGATGCTTCACGGTGCGGTGCTCAACCCGCTGCACCACCAGGGAGGCCCTGTACTGTAATTTTAACTTGCATTTTGTTTATTACTAAAGTTTCCAACACTGACTCCCCATTTGAGTCTCCTCTTTCCTAGCTGCAGCTTCATAGACCATTGTTATGGGCTGAGAAGGCGTTTATTTGGACAATGGGTAGGGTCTATGAACCAATTGGCATGATCAGTTGTTATGAATAAGTTAAACATGCTTGGATTTATCGGCTAAATTTCAACATGCATATTCTTAACCTAATTGTGACCAAATGCCTCCAATAACTTTGTTTTTATGACTCTTCCAAAAGCATAGATTTGTAGGATCTAAGGCTGGGGTGATTTCAGATACACAATATCCTTTCCATATATTCTAACCATAGCTTCTGTACCACATTCTTAAAGCAAAGTAAACCATTTATTTTTTCACAGAAATACGTAAGCTTTCTTATATACTGTCCAAAAAAACTGTAAGTAGGTACTTGTCCCCAATTCTTCCATTATTGGATTGTGTTGCCTCTGTTTATTTGTTTGTGATATATACATGTGTGGTGTGTGTGTGTGTGCATGTATATACTAGATATTATTAGACTTGTGTGTATATGTATACACACACATATACACTAAATATTAACTATCTAGCTGTTAGTTCTCTATCTTTAGCTGTTTGAAATTTATAATTTTGGTATAGTTAAATGTATAATCATATACATTATATATAATATAAATGTATAATTGTACATTTTAATGTACATATTCAGTGTAATGAAGATGTTCATTATATTTGTCCAAAAGTTTTAGATTTTTTCATCAAATAGAATTACATAGATGTATATCTTTTTTCACACATGTATATTTTTTCACATTTTGATATGCAGTTGCTCTAATACCTATTTATTATAGTTTAAAATATTGTGAATGATATTCGTGATTATCTCACGAAGTGAAACCCCCATAGATTTGTCACCTTTGTCCTTCTAACGTTCTTGTCCTTACCTGAGCTAAACCACAGTGACTGACATTCCATAAATAAATATGTCTTGATAACTAATATGGCAAGTGTTAAAATTCACTCAGCTCTTTTTGGACTTATACTCATGTACTAATCTTAAGTCAATTTCCCAAAACCCTTTTGACTATTTTATGGAAAGCAGAGAGGACTTACAGACAAATTTTTATGAGGCAGACTCTCCACCTATGACCACAGTATACTTTTGCAGTTAAGTTTCCTCTTAAGTGCTTCAAAAAGATTTCATAATTTTATCCATATAAAATCTGTATCTGCTTTCAATTTATTCTTAGATATCCTAATGTTTTATAACATTACAAATGTTTTTAACATTTCTATAAAATTTTCAAAGTGTTTTGTATAGCATATAGGAGGAGCTTTATAGATTTTCCATATAAATCTATTCCCCATCACTCTGTTAAACTCTCTTGTTATTTTTAATAACTTAACTGGAGATTCTTTTGCATATTTTTTGTAAAAAAATCATAATCTGAAAATTACAGTTTTGTCTTATCATCTAACTCATATATCTCTAACGTCCTTTCCTTTTCTTACTGTGATGACTGAAACGACCAACCGACATGGGTGGCACCAGCGACAACGGGGTTCTGCGGAAGGCCTGTCATGCCCCCCCCATTCCTGGTTTGCTAATAGATTTTATTACTAAAGGACAGTGAATTTTATATCATGCTTTTCTTGCCTTTATTGGGATAGTTGTTAGTGTTATCAATTAAATTTGCTGATTGCATAATTATTTTCTCTAGTTGAACAAAGCATCTCCACTAGAATAAACCCCATTTGGTCTCTTTGCTGATAGAGTCAATTTATTTAAAAATTCTCTAGTAAGATTAACCTAAGGTAAGGGTTAGCCTTGGACATCAAGATAATAAAATTATACTATACTAGGTTTTAAAATTTTGAATAAGTAGTTTTCCCCCTTCTATTCTCTATAACAGCAGGATTATCTGTAACTCAGGTTTCCTGAATTAATCTGCTCAACTCTCTGGGCTTCAGTATTTGGTGTCTTTCCGATGAAAGGCCAGTGAGTGTGACTGTGATTACCGATGAAATGCTTCATGACTGTTGGCTTTCCAGTCTACTTTCTTTTTCTTCAATCAATTTTCATAAGTTTCATTTCAATCAACCCACTTTATTTGAGTCATAAAAACGATTATAATATTCCCTGTACACTTAGAAAATAAAAAAAGATGGTACATATAATTCTGACTCCATTTTCCTGAGAGGTGCTGTTGTTATTTGTTTTTTGTTTTATTGCCTTCTCTTTCTTTCATTTGATTGGTTTTTCTTATCTACTTTATTAGTGCTTTATTTTTATTTGAGTTACTTATTGCTCATCAATAATTATAGTTCCTATTTAATTCTTGCTTCTACTTTTTAATATTTCCTTCTTCCTACACTATTGGGACCATACTGGGTTTCTTTAACTAGGGTCTACAGACAAAGCCATGTTCATTTACTTTCAATCTTCTCGTTTTACTATAGAAACACTACTAAACTACTATTTAAAAAAATTTTTAAGGAGATGCTTTAGGTACAGCTCACAAGTTTCTTTAGTGCACTTAGAAAACTTCTCTTGGTTTCCTCTTTAACCAATTAATTCTTCAGAAAATTGTTTTTGTTTCCTAAACACATGGGAGTTTCATTTTCTGTTGTTTTATTGCATGATGTCCGGAAAATGAGAGTTTCATTTCATCAATTTGGAATTCATCGAAAACTTCTTTTAAGCTAGATTTAAGACCAGACTTTATAAATGTGTCCTGTAGGTCTGAACAAAGGGGGTCACCTGTTCTGTGCGACGGCAGCGTGGCTGTGACATCTGTATGTGTCTCTGCCTCTGTGATTTGAACGAGTCAAGAATATGTGTAAGTATTTAGTTTTATGAAACACAATTGAAGGAGAGGGTTAGTTATGCCTTAAAACTTATTCAATACCAAAAATATTTAGTTTGTGAGGAAGATGCGCTGAGTCAGCACTTTTATATAAACGTGATCTTAAGTCTCACTAGAGAGAAAACAGAGACTACTACAGAAGCCCCTGCTGTCACCATGTGTTGAACACAGTTGCCTTTTTAGTGACCATAGTCACCTCAGGAGCTATTAATATGAGCAACAACAATGACTCAGTTGGACTGAGCACTTACAGTATATCACTTCACTGTTCCCAGCACTGCAATGTCCTCACTCACGTAGTCCTCACCGTAAGGTGAGACACTGAGCGGGACTCAGTCTGCTCAAGCACACTGCTGGGGGGGTAGGGAGCAGAACTCTGAGCATCTCTGACCACAAAATATGGAATATTAGTCTTTTGTTCTTAGCTATAGATGCTTCGCGGAAATTCTGAGGCAACAGGACACCCAACTGGGTCCCTCACACCACTCAGACATAGTATTTTGATTATATTGATCTCATCACAGCTGTGATCTTCACTGGAAATCACTACTACTAAAGAGAAAAGAAACTTTCTTTTGCCCTAAATTTGCACCATGTTTACACACTCCTCATGGAAATGAAAAAAAACAGTAACCATTACATTCACATTTAGATCTTTGAAAAATGTGATATACTAATTCATTCAAATTCATCTCAAATAATCCCTTTCTTTGAAAAACATAAGAACTCTTATTAACTTTTAGATGAAGATTATATATGATCCTCTGTGTTTACATTCGGAAACCAAAGTCCTAGGAGGCAGTAGAAGTCTACAGTTCAAAGTCTCATGGAAAGTCAGAGGTGAAATTGTTCTTCCACGGGATTTCTAGCT
The DNA here is from genome assembly GCA_019455555.1 of Galemys pyrenaicus. Lineage (NCBI taxonomy): Eukaryota > Metazoa > Chordata > Mammalia > Eulipotyphla > Talpidae > Galemys > Galemys pyrenaicus. Next base: position 2,090,772 of record JAGFMF010011608.1, on the reverse strand, counting down.
AAGCTCCCGCTTTGACCCTCCATGAAATGCATATAGAGATACAATACCTCAGTGATTTTAGAGATTAGTTTAAATAATGTTTATCAAGCAAGATAGTAATATCCTTCCTTCAAAAAGAAGTTAAACTAACATGGATTTTTTTTCCCATAGTCATAATTTAAGTCCTTATATAGCAAAACAGAGCTTTAATTTGGGAATAGGTAGAAATCCAGTAAAATAAAGTCCTAGAAAATTGAGTTAATTTTTATTCCCTTTAATCTTATAATACATTTAGTTGGTATCTAATTTTGTTTACACATATTCTGGGGGCTCTTCTCCCAAACTGATTGTGAGACTTCTTTGCCATGTAGCACAGAGGCCCTTGGGGCTGCCAAAGAACATGAGTTCAAAGGAGACTCAGTGGCTAAAGATCTAGGAACCCACTCCTCCCTTTCCCTCTCTGGAGCAGCTTTACTTTTCATCTGTGCTAGACGAGGGCTGAGGGATAAGAATACATTAAAAAATGGTTCTATCAAAACCAGACCAAAAAATTCCATAAGAAAAGAAAATGTTTCTTAGGCTAATGTCCCTAAGGAACACAGATGCAAAAATCCTCAACAAAATACTAGCAAACTGAATTCAACTATACATTAAAATGATCATACATAATCATTTTATACATATATACATATATTATATACATAATCAAGTGGGATTTCTTCCAAGGATGCAGGAATGGTTGAAATATTCACAAATCAATTAACGTGACACATCGCATCAACAAAATAATGGACAAACATTATATTACATCAATAGATGCGGAAAAGCATTTGACAAAATTCAACAGCCATTTATGAGAAAAACATTCAAGAAACTTAGGATAGAGCGCATATAGCACCACCTAACAAAGGCCATATGTGAAAATCCGCAGAAACCAAAAGCCTGTCCTTTAAGATCAGGAATAAGATGAGAATGCCCACTCTTGTCACTTTTGTCCAACACAGCATTGGCTGTCCTACCCAGGCCAATTAGACAAGCAAAAAGAAACCCAAGTCATCCAAATTGGAAAGGAATAAGTAAAACTGTCACTATTGGCAGATGACAAGATTATATATATAACACACATAAAATGTATATATAACCCTATATATGTGTGTGTGTGTGTGTGTGTGTATCTTCCTAAAGATTCCACCAAAGAGTGGCTAGAATTAAAAAATTCAGAAAAGTTGCAGGCTACAAAATCGACATACTAGTATCAGTTGTATTTTTCTCTAAACTAATAGCAAATTATCAAAAGAAATTTAGGAAATGATTCCATTAATAATTATACCCTAAAGGATAAAATAGCTAGGAATAAATGTATTCACCAATGAGGTGAAATACCTGTACACTGAAAACTATATAAAATTGATGTAAAAAGTTAAAGACAAAATAAGTGGAAAGGTAGTCTGTGTTCATGGATTGGAAGAATTAATATTGTTAAAATGTCTATATTACCGACAGCAAGCTACCAATTTGACGCAACCCCTATCAAAATTCCAAAGGCATTTCCCCCACAACTAGAACAAGCAATTCTAAAATTTTTACGGAATGACAAAAGACCCCATGTAGTCAAAAAGTGTTTGATCAGAATGAACACAACTGAAGGTGACACATTCCCAATTTCAAACTACATTACAAAACTCTAATAATCAAAAAATCACTTTATTGGCATAGAAACAGATAAGTATATGTACATAAACAGATAGATTTCAGAATAGAGAGCCCATAAGGAAACCCATACATCTATGGTCAACTGACTCACAAAGGAGCCAAGGACATGCAATGTGGAAAAAACAATCTCTTCAGTAAGCGGCGCTAAGAAAACTGGTGCTGAGTCTCATGAGGAAAGATGAAGCTGGACCTTACACCATGCACAAAATAACTCAACAGTGGACTAAAGACTTGAATGTAAGGCCTGGAACCATAAAGCTTGGGAAGAAAGCAGAGATCATGAGCTCCCTAATACTTACCTAGGCGATGCTTTTCTTGTATCTGATTCCAAAAGCACAGGCAACTAAAACAAGTGGAATGACATCAAACTAAAAAGCTTCTGCACAATCAAGGAAGTTATCAGCATAAAAAAAAGGCAACCTATTGAACAGAGAAATTATTTGTAAACCATATATCTGATAAGGGGTTAATATCTAAAGTACCTGAAGAACTCATAATGCAATAGCAAAAAAAACTGAGTAAAAAAATGGCCAAAGAATTTGAATAGACATTTTCCCAAAGAAGACATTGGCAGCCAACAGGTCCATAAAAAGATGCTACGTGATGGCGGTGTCTCAAAAAATTAAAAATATATCTGCCACACAATGCAGCAATTCCACTCCCACATACCTACCCAAAGAATACAGAAGCACTCATTTGAAGGGACACACACACTCCTATGTCTACGGCAGCACGATCTACAATGCCAGGTTAGGGAATCAAGTTAAGTGTGCAAGGACAGAAGTTGCAGTCACTACACACAATATATAAAATTTTTTATACACTCAGGTATAAAAAACAATAGATGAGCTCTTGCCATTAGTGACAACATGGATGGAAACAGAGAGCATTATGCTAAGGGAAATAAGTCAGAAGGAGAAGGAAAATGCCAGGTGGTTTTGCACACATATGGATTATAGAGAAACAAAACAAATGATCATACAAAACCAAACCAAAAGTAAACCCTAGAACTAAGACTGTAGGCTTGAGACTATCAAAGCGGGGGTGGGGGTGGGGGCAAAGAGGGGAGGGGCTCAGTGGACCGCGGTGGTGGTGCTGGGTGTGGTGTGGTCACAAGCAACACGAGGGTGCGTGCTGCACCTCTAAATCACATACGGTGTTGTAAACCAATGTCACTGCAATAAAAAAGTCAATTGAAAAAAATGCTCCATATCATTAACCATCAGGAAGATGCAAATAAAACCACAATGGGATGCCAACTCACCTGTTAGAATGGCTATTATCAAAGGGCAAGATATGACAATTGTCGGTGAAGATGTGGGGAAAAGGGGACTCTTGTACTTGTGCATGGCTGGTAGGAATTTAAATTACTAAATCCACTGTGGAAAACAGTATGCAGGTTTCTCAAAAGATAATTGAACTACCACATGACCCAGCAATTCCATTTCTAGGTATTTACTTGAGGGAAACTAAGACACTAACTTGAAAAGATATATGCACTGCTATAGTCATTGCAGCATTACTCATAACTGACAGAATATAGAGACAGTGTAAGTGTTCACCGGTGCATGAATGAACAAAATATGATGTGTGTGTGTACACATTCACATGAAGTAATACTCAGCCATAGAAAGGGGTGAAGTCCTACCGTCTGCAGCAACCTGGGCAGACCCTGAGAGCATTGCACTCTAGAAAAAAACAAGTTCCAAGGGCCTCCCTGGTGGCACAGTGGATTAAGAAACACACTATGAGGCAAACTGCAGCCACTGCAGCACGAGTTTGATCCCTGCTGCCAGCTGGGAGGGGACCCACATGGCGCAGCAGACCTCTCCTGCCTCTTCTGCTGCTGCCCTCGGCAGTGTGTTTCGGTCAGTCTGCCTGTTCTGCTCCCCACTCTGTCTGTTGAATTCTCTCACCTCCTGCGACTCTGGCCTGCACCCAGCTCTTGTGTGCATAAATAAATACATCTTAAAAAAATGGTCAGAAAGTATAAAGTGCCAGTTATAACATATGCATGGCCTGGGGTGTCATGACCATAATTAATAACACTGCATTTGCATATCTGAAAGTTGCCGAGAGAGTAGATCTTAAAACTTCTCACCACAAGAAGAAAAATATTCTGTGATCATGGTTCATGCTGGGTGTCAACTAAGCACTGCAGTGACCATTCTTGAAGCGTGCAAAGAATGAACCGTTATATCAATTACGACTCAATAAAAAACAAAATAGGAAGACTTAGTTTGAAATACACTGTACCAGACCCTCTATTCAGTTGAAAGTCTGTTTAACTAACTATGCACCTTTTCCTCTGTTATTATAGATTGAGTCAGCTAAGACACAATTGACTACGACCTCATGTCCTATGTGAAGGATTTACTTTTGAGAACCAAGACCATTTCTCAGACAGCGCTGATTAAGATTATGCAGTGCTGCATGTATTTATTTGATGACTTACATCGAGTTTAGTGCCTTGAGTGCATACTGGAAACATCCTCTATCAATACCCCAGGGCCCCCTAAAGAATTGGTGTAATTCATCCTGAGCTTTTAGTTATTTCTGGCATCTTCAGTGTGCTTGGCTTTGGTCCTGACACTTAATACTTGGTTCTATTTCTGGCTGACACAAACAATATATAAACACTCATAAACACAAAAATTATTTTAAATCCACACCAGGCCTGTAAATCAGTTCAACAACAGCAGGCCTTTCGGTGCTTTTGCTGGGCCATATATCGAAGCATGTAGCATTCAACTGACTTGTGTGTTCAGAGCAAACCCTCCTGCTAATGATGCCGCAGTCAGAGTTGAACACGTGGACACGCGCTGTGGAGCATGGGCCTTTGCTCTTGCACTTCCTCGCTGTGAGACCCTGGGCAAGCAGGTAAAGTGTCCTGTGCCTCAGAGACACAGGAGATACCGGCTTCCCCGGCCCGAGGGCCCGACAGGAACGCTTAGCACTGGTGGCAAGCCCCTGGCAGCTGCAGAGCCGTCGGGCTCGGTGGGCGCCGAGCCAGGTGCATGTCCCACTCCCAGTTGCTAGAATGGAGCTTTCCCTGCAATGTCCCGACTCTATGCTGAACTAAGGTTTAGTAGTTTATAGACACAGATGGCCTGATGGACTTCGGGGCTTTCTGATTTAACACTAACGAGTGACCATTAAAACGTCTACATTTTCGAGTGAACGTTTTTCCCTAGTCTTTGATTTTTAAAACCTCGGAGTCGTTTTTATCTCTGTTGCTTTCTGGGGCTGGCATTTTCTCCTTTTCGGACATTAGCAAGGTGATAGTCCCTCATCCGGGGCTGCCGGTTTTGTTTGTTTTCCCCTGCAGGTTGCCTCACAAACCTAAAAAGGAGTCCTGACAGCACAGGCACGCAGTTTGGGCCTGCCGGTCAGCTTGCACACAGCAGAGCGGGGCGCGCCTCCATCAGCTCTTCTTTCTGGGCCAGCCGACTCCCTGCCCCGACATCATCTAGCATCCTTGTCCTGCGGTGAGCGCACTCCGAGGATGATGCCACCTAAGCAAAGGCTCTCGCCCCTCTGGAACTGCCAAGTCAGGGATGGGATGGGATTGATGGGATGACCGGCGAGAACAGAGAAAGAAGCACTGCTGTCGCTGTTAGATAACCGTCCAGCCAGCAGAGCACAGCATTCAAATGGCAGCGGGGCTGGCCTGCTCCAGAAGGAAACGAGACTTATCAAGTGGCGTGTCAGATTGCTTGAGTTTTCATCTACTGCTGGATGGCTATAAAATGATTTGAGAAAGCACAGCTGCCCACAGAAGAGGCAGTGAGGCCAGCATGTTGGCAAAATGAGCCGCCCATGTCTGCCTCGCGGTCTCTCATGGTTTCAGAAACGGGCTGATCCCGTACAAGTCTGATTCCACGTGACCTTCAAGTAAGGGTGGCCGGGCCTGGCATCCATGCCTGGGGCCCCTACCTACAGCAAGGCGTGAAGAGGCCTTCAGGGCCGCCGTCACGGGGCCTCACCCGACACAGCCAAGACTGACAGCACAGCACGCGGTCCTGGGTCCCGCCTGAGTTCATCCTCCCAAGTGTGATCGCTCGGGGGTGGCCTCAGCTTATTACTCACTCTGTTCTGCACTTTGGGGAGCAGGAAGTTTATGCCGACGAGCATGCCATCCGTTGAAGACCTGATCCTCACATGATCATTTAAAATCACCCTTTTCCTCTTCAAATGCATCCCAGTATGGGTGAAAAATGAGATGCTGCTGTGTGCGCCCCACGCCTAGAAGGTAGTCTGTGCACTTTACATATATTGATGATTTACCTTCAGCAAATCTCAAAAGGTGAGTGCTTGTGGCTATCCTACCTCACAGATAAGGGAATCCCGGCAGAGGGCGGTCAGGAAAACTGTCCAAACAACAGGAAAACAGAGAGGGCGAGTATTGGACCCACGAGTCTACAGTCTTAGCCTCTGTGCCATTTTAGACTCCATGGGGTTTGGTACCTTTTCCGTTCCCCTTTGTCAGAGTCTTAAGTGACGCTGGACGTGAGGACACCTTGGGCATGCCCTACAAACAGTCAGTGCACAGACACAGCTCCAGGTATGCTCGGATCCAACCTTCCAGAATGCATCAATTGAGTAAAGGTTTTGGAGGGTGGGGGAAAGGAGAGATGGAAGAAGAACGGCCCAGTCCTTACAGCAGACAGTGCTCTAGAAACCCAGCCTGTGTCCCCTGGGGCACACGTAGACAGCCGTGCTGCAGAGGAGGGAGGCAGTGAGGGAGGAGAGGAGGGAGGAGGTGTGCAGCCATCTGGACTGTGGCGATGACTGCACTGCACAAATGGAGAAAGACAGGTCCTGTGTGTGTGGCGGCCATGATGCGCGGGCCAGGAGAGCCTTCACTGCAGGAAAACGCTTCATCGGAGCCACTGAGTAGAGGGACAGAGAGCTCGGCTCCCACTCCCAGCCAGTGCGAGATGGCACTTCTCAGCTGCTGTCACCACCTGCCGCAGGCATCAGGTCTGACAGCCTCAGTCACCTCAACCGGCCGTGGAAAGACAGATTCACACCCAAGGACGTGTGCTGGTCATAGGCCGCTTCAGCCTTTCAGCTCGGTCCAAGGACGAATGGCTGCTATGCTGTTCCACTGAGATTTTTATCTCAGTCATTGCAGCTCACACTTGAGTGTGGGTTCACAGCTTTGGAAGTTTTTCCAAGGATATTAAAAAATCCAAGAAGGATAGGGGGGGCTTCTGTTTTTCACCGAGTTATGCCTTTCCTAGTCCCAATAAACTGCTAGGATTGAAAGTGTTCCCAATTAATGTCAGCAAAATCACAATTATGTCCTCAATATTTTAGACATATTCTGTTTTGGTGTGTGTGTGTATGAAACAAATACAATTTCTGTTTTAAACGAGTGTTTTTACAACTTTGAATACTTTTCTTGCCAGATAATTGCTAGTAATATGCCAGTATATGGAGATTCAATGGGAAGTTACACTTGCTTCCCAGCATCTTACTTCGTATTACACTTTCAACATAATGACGAGGTGTGCTGGTGTCCCAGAGCTTACTGGGTTTGATGATTTGCTAGAGGGGTCCCAGGAGCCAGCACATCTTCTCTCTCAAGCTCTGACTTATCACAACAAAGGAGACAAAGCAAAATCAGCAAAAGGAAAAAGCTATCGGGGGAGAAAGCAGTATGAGCCTCCAGATCTTTTCCCGTGGAATCACACTAGACCTGCCTAATTTCCCCCTGCCACCTCCAGAACGAATCGGGACAACACATGGAAAGTGCTGCTGAGAGTCAGCACTGGGGCTGGAATGTGGGGCCAGTCATGTAGGCACCCCTTGCCTGGCACGGACACAAATTCCAGGCTCCCAGTAGGAAAGCAGGTGTTCGGCATCAGCCGTGTTGTTTGTACGAGCACTTCTGGCCCCTGTTAAGAAGGACAGTGGAAACTCTCCTGAAAGCCAAGTTCCCAGATACCAGCCCAGGGCCAGCCTTGTCAGCAGACCTTCCTACGGAGAGCAGTCAGACTTGCTATGTTTGCACATATTTCGGAGCTAGATTTTCCATAAAAACAACTTAAAGAAGTCAAATTCTTTTCTCATAATCATGAGTTTTTGGTTGGGCCAAAACCCAGTTATCCTAGCTCCCTTGCCAATATTCTTTCCAGTAGATTATACAGCTGTTCAAAAAAAGCATCTGATATCTAAGCAACAAAGACTGATTCAAACAAATTGAAGTGGCTAATATTAAGGATGCAGTTGCAACACTCCACCCGCCCTTTGTACACGGACCGGCAGCCCTAATAGATTAGCACTGCCCATCACGGCTTTTTGCGCAGCTGTCAAGCTACGGTCTGGACTGCCCCTCGGTCCTCACTCCTGACGTGCGACCACTGAGCACACCACGTGTGGCTGAGGTTACTGAGGGACTAGATGCCTAGTTCTGCTTAATTTTGATTAAAATAGCTGATATGGTTGGTAAGAACAGCTTGGAAGCACAGTCCGGAGCATTCAGACGTCCTCTGTTACAGTCAACGACTGAGAAGCTAGCAGACTAAGTGGCCCCAGAACACCAGAGTTCCCTTTGCATTTCCAGAGGAAGCCCAGCCCCCCTTAACTGTCTTGATTTTTTGTTATCTTAATCCAACTGAAGAGATTTTCCCCAAAGAAGACCACCAACTCGACTTTATTTAAAAAAACAACCTAGTGTCTGGAGATGTGCACAGCATAACTGGCTGCAACCCCCAGGAGAAGGAAGAGCAGGAACAGGCCCAGACTGGCACGAAACCAGTGAATTAGAAAGTGTGAAGATCAGATCGCCACCTTTAGAGTTTCCTGGCATTTATGCTGGAAAATAGGGAAGGGAGAAAAAGCAAGAGCAATCATTTTCTCCCAGAGAAAAGATTCTAAAGAAAGAGATAACATCTTCTAGCTTACACCAAGTATGGTTACACGGGACAAAAATTCTTTTGGGATGATACATACCGAAAATCCACAGCGATCATTTTTGTGTATGTGCAAAATATAATAAAAATGATAGTGAAGAAAGCAAAGCAAAACCATGCTTGCAATATAGTCAAAACTCTGTTTTCATTTTCCTTGACAGGATAAAACCCATACATTTTACTTCGAGTTGGAAACAAATGAGCGCCACCTTGTGGTGGCACCCTCCGCTCCTCCGTGACATGGGCTGTTGATCACAGTCCCAAACAGGTTTCCTGTCTCCCTGAGAAATGCTTCTGCCCTCAGCCTCAGGCACATGCTCTGGTCCACAATGTAGAAAAGTAAAAACCAAATTGAGTGAGAGGTAGGAGGTTCTTCACCTCGTGAGAAATGAACAACAGAGTAAAAAAAAATGTCTGAAAAATTGAAAGATATTTGTAGTATAAAAGATGACTTGGAAAACTCACAGAGTGAACTGGCAGCCTAGGGAGAAAATATAAGTCTATATTATACAAGATTCTTTGAAGAGAGAAGAAAAACTACATAAAGCAAGCTTTACCCTGCTGGCACAAACACTGCTGATAGAACTAAGAAGGAAAAGCTGGCTCAATGTATTTCATTCTGCCTTTAAAAAAATAGTTGCAAAACAATATTCCTTACATGGACGGTGTTTCTTTACTAATAAATACATAAAATCTTTTAGGATACAAAGTGGTATTCAAAACTAGAATGCTTGATTGCCGAGGGAGACGACCGGGATTTACCAATAAATGTAGCACAGTAGGGTTCGGTACTAAAACACAGTGATCACACACAAATGTTAAGAAAGTTAAGGTTAAAACTAAAGGTTTCTTTCTGCAATATTGTTTGGAATCTTTAATATCTTCACGTGTGAATACTCAAGAGAGAAATGTGAGATTCACCATTTTCTAACCTGTTCTACGTGAAGAGTCATTTTTTATTCTTTGGAGTATATCCAAGGGCAAATGTTCTAAAAGGCCATTTTGGGGAACAATGCTCTCATTCAATAGTTCCAACTTGTTTTCATGGAAGAAACCCTTCAGTGACCTTTCTCACTTGCTGTATACCTGGCTATGTTACCACAAAGAAGTGTTCACATAGAACTAAGTAAGGCGGCGGCTCTCTCCCCCCTCCTCACCCCCACCAGGTACTATCTACCTGGAAGTCTTTATTCTTTATCCTTCATTTTTCCTAAATAAACTTTTCTTTCCAAGACAAAAAAAAAAAAAAAAGAACTAAGTAAGGCACTTTATCCCTAAATGAGTAGTTGCCATATTGATTTTGTGTCAGCCATCACTAAATGCTCCAGCTCAGCCCACGTTTTCTTTTAAAAACTCTGCCTGTAACTGTGGACTAACAATCCCAAACAGAGGCTCTGGAGAGCTGACAAACTGTCCGCCAAGACAACTAACAGCATCAAGGCAGATGGCAGTGACTTGATAAAATGACCAGTGGTGATATGGACAAGCTAAGTAAAGAGGCCTTGGTGGACTAACAATGTGTGGTGCAGTCTGGGTAGCTGCTCATCAAATTATTTCACTTTTCTCCTTGTCATGAAACTAGGGTCCATTCTTCAGTCTCCTTTATTTTTGAGTGTTATCAACCAACTAGTTTCTGACCAGTGAAATGTGGATGAAATAACGTACATAACTTCCAGGCTCGGCCACAGAGACCTGCTATGTGATCGTACATGCCCCTCTTTTTCCCAGAAAGACCTGGTAGCCCACGGGGTGGATATGAATCTGCCGTAGCTTGGGTCGCAGAATGATTAACTGCAAGGAGCAGTCCCCCTGTACCACAACCCTGACTGCACTTGACACAGACAAGAACAAAGGATGGACCAAGTCATCCAGATGACAGGGCTACTGTGCTCGAGCCTCTAGCGCAGCTTTATACCAAGGTGGACATGGGATTTGTTTGCAACCTGCTAAATTTGGTTAAATTTCTTTTGAATCTTCTAACAGTGCTTTGATTTATTCCTTCTCATGCTATTCCATATTGTTTATTTTTCTTAAAGTTGGACAACCAATGAGGAAAAGAAAAGTAAACCAGGTGAAATCAAAAACTTGCTTTGTAATCCCACTCCTTACTGGCCTTGTGATCTTGAGCGTCAGTTACATTTCCCCTCTCTCTGAATGATCTTTGACTCTCTGATTCTCTTTTCTGAAACACACTTACTAACTCCACCCCACACACTCCCCAAATGCATCCTACACTTTTGCCTTTTTGACCTAGACTTTTCTTATTCGGCCTTTCTCTCATGCAGTGTTCTAGTTCTGAATTCCAGTGACAGAAGTTCATTGTGTAAGTATGTTTTTCACCCTTAACTTACTCCTTTAAATCACATGTTGATCTGAAATTTCTCTAAGTTCCTCCAGCATCATCTTCTTTATCTGCGCCATGTCTGGGTCAGACACACGCAGGGCAGGTCCTCTTGACGGAGGTGTGACGATGTTGCCACATCCCATTAGGAGGACTTCAAGATGTGACACCAGGACTCAAGTCCAGGTCTCTGTTACTAAGACAGACCATACTCTGGGCTATAAAAGGCCACAATAAGTTTTAAAAGAATTTAAATAGAACAGAATGTGTTCCCTGACCATGACAGAATCAACCTAGAAATGAGTAAGCAAAAGCCAGCAGGAAAATGTCCATATATGTGGAAATTAAATGAGTAAGCTACATACAAGTAATCCACTGGCCAAAGAGAAAGTGTCAAAGGAAAAATAAAAAAAGCATAGAACTGACTGAAAATAAAAGTACAATATATAAAACTGTGTAGGTTTAGCTAAAGCAGCAGTACAGAGAAAGAGCATTTTAATGGCTAATGCTTACATTAGAAACAAGCAAAAGTTATAAGTTGATGATCTAAGTTCCTAACTAAGAAAAACAAAACAGGGGCTCCCTGGTGGCGCAGCAGGTTGAGCAATGCACTGTGAAGCATCCACAAGTTCGATCCCCGGCCAGGGAGGGGGCCCACGTGGCACAGCAGACCTCTCCTGCCTCGGCCGCTGCTCTCCTCAGCAGTGTATTTCGACTGATATGCCTTTCTGTTTCCCGGTCTGTCTCTGGTGAATCCTCTCACCTCCCGCATCTCCCTGTACCCCAGTTCTTGTGTGAATAAATAAATCTTAAAAAAAAAAAAACCAGAAAAAGTAAAATAAAGCTGAAATAAGCAGAAGGATAAAAATATTAAAGAGCAGAAGTTGATGAAATTGAAAATGATGAAACACAAAAAAATATTTTTAGTCCAGAAAATTGATAAAATTCTGGAAAGACTAGCAAATAAAAGAAAGACAATATGGAGCAACAATATCAAAAATGAAGTAAGGGCTGTCACTGCCGAACCTGCAGGTGCTAAAGGGACAGTATGGGACACAAGAAGGCCTTGAGCACAGAACTTTGACGACTTTGAAAAAACAGGCCCATTCCTTGAAAACCACAGACCTTCGAACACTCACCCAAGATAAAATACATAATCTAAACAGTCATGTAACCATTAGACGAATAAACTGTCCTTGTAGTTTAAGAGCTTTCAGGAAAGTAAACTCAGGCCCAGATGGTCTCACTAGAGAATTCTACCAAATATTTAAAGAACAATTAACATCAATTTTACCCAATCTCTTGTACAAAATAGAAGAGGTGAGACTACTTCCCAACTCCCTTTATGAGGGCAGAGTAACCATGATACAAACACCAAAGCAAATAAATAAATAACAAGTACTAATAATATCTCGTGAACTTGACACAAAAATTTTAAATTAAATTTTGTAAACTGCATCCAATAATATATAGAATTATACAACGTGATCAAATAGAATTTATCAGATACTTGAGGATGATTCAAATAAAAGCACACAATTAATCAATGAAAACCACTATTACAACCAATTAAGTAAGAAAAGTCTTATGATCGTATCAATTGATGCTGAAAAAATATTTGACAAAATGTCCAGTCATCACAAAAATTCCCATCAAGTCAAAAATAAAGGAAAACTCCTTTACCTTGTTAAAAAGCACCCGCAAATCCTAAATCAGACTGAAAGGTGAAGAGTTAAAGGCTTGCCCCTAAAATCAGGATGCACAAGGGTGTTGTTTTGTTACTCTTATCCAGCATAACACTGCAAATCCTAGCTACATGCCTAGTCGAGAATCTAGACTAGTGGAGAGTATCGACATCCGGTTTGAAATGACTTTGGAAGAGCTTAACAGGGTAAAGAGTTCAGAGGTTCACTCTATTACTTCTTACAACTGCATATAAATTTCTTGGAGCACTTTCAGCTTTAAAACTGGGCAGTCTCTGTGGAGAAAAGCAAAGATGGCACGCACACACACACAGCTCTCCTGTTAGAATTAAAAAACAAATTCAGCTAAAGTACAGGACACAATATCAGTATTAATCAGCACCATTTTTATGTATTAACAATGAACTATCCAAAAAGGAATTAAGAACAGAATTTCATTTATAATAACATTTAAATGTATAAAATACCAATGAACAAATCTAACCAAGGGGGTGAAAGACTTGTACACTAAAAATGACAAATATTGCTGAAATAAAGAAGGCACACAAGATAGCAAGAATCCCACATTCATGAGATGGAAGATTTAATATTTTTAAAATGTTTACACTAACCAAAGCCCTCTACAGAGTCAACATAATTCCTATCAAAATTCCAATAGAACTTTTTGCAGAAATAGAAAAACAACAAAATGTTAGTGATGATTTCTTGGATATGTAAGCAAAAGCATATGCAACAAAATCAAAAATGCCTTCGTTGCTTTAAAAAAGATAGACAGACAGGCAAGCAGGCAGGCAGGAAGACAGAGACACAAATATAGCTTTAACTTCACTGGACAGTGAACTTTTAAAGGGAGATAAATTTTGTTACATTCTTATTCCTGGCTTTAAAACTGCTGAATGAAAGAAAATATGAAATCAAGAGACAATGTGGAACCAAAGATTTAAAGATGAGTGAAATTTTCTTCATAATCTCCACATCTATCTTTAGATTAAAAAAAATGTTCCTAGGTTATTTGTCATGTTCTATAACAAATAGCATTAATTTCTGTGCCTCTCAGAGCAGATTTTCTAGATGTACAAAGAGCAGCACAGGGCTAGACATATCTGAGAGAGAGCACAGACTTGCCTCCCCACACACACTCTGTGAGAGACTGCAATGCCTTCTCCTTTGCCGGCATTTTCCTCCCACATACCTTAAAATAATTGCACCATAATATGCAATAATCACTTTGCAAATTTCCTTTTCTTAAAAAAATATGGTTTTAATTAGAAAGAACAAAAGAAAACACAAAGATTTTTCTCATTCTTTCAAAAGTTGACTATGATTTAGGGATTCCTTATGGTCACATTCTACAAGGCAGAAAACTGATTGACGCAGGGCTGGCATTCTGTGCCCTCTGAATCAGATTAGGACTGAAGGGTCATGTTTTTTCCTTACCTGATGGAATCATCCTTTTAAAAATGAAATGCTACTAGAACCCAGATAGCAAGATCCCAGGTATAGGGATTTTTGAAATTTCACATTCTTGATAATGAAACAACAGAACTGTAAAGAAGCATCAACTTGGAGTTTAATTTATTCAAATCTCCATTAAAATGTATAAAGATGTAAAAACTTCATAAAATGCACCATGGTTTTTTCAGAAATATATTACAGTGAATATATCCAGTTCAATGGTGTCATAGAAAACTGATTCCAAACCCCAAGCCTACACTGAACCTCAAATCTGCAAATCCAAAATCTAGCACTTATTAAGTGGTGACCACAGGCAATTCATTTAACCTATTTGGATCTCCATTTCTTCACAAATAAAATGTATTTGATAATATAGGTTTCATAATTTTATTGCAAAAACTGAATGTCATAATATATATAAAGCACAGTACCTAGCATAATAGATGTGTATTAACTTTTGTTTCCCTTTCTCTGTTAATACTGCTTGAAGCATTAAATTTATTTATTATTAAATTTACTTATTTATACATATTTGATAGCAATTGTAGTCCCCATGGAGTTCCCACCACCATTTCCCCAGTGTACTGTCACCCTAGTCCTTTGTACTCTTTCTGTTGAGGCATTAAATTTAAATGAAAATTTTACTAGAGACTATCCCAATAAGAAACAGAAATAAACTTGGTCAACAGCTGACACAGGAATAAATATTTTATTTGCCATATTCCTTTCCTTGTCTTGACATGAACTGGCTGAAATGGTGCCATGCAGTCAATACTAATTTTTTTATGACCACTCTTTTAAAAATAACTGACAGAATATTTTAGCTTACATGTCAAGAGGAAAGAATCAACTGGCTTTTCAAAGTGAATGTCATGCTTCTAATCCACATTTTTAAAGCCTGTCCGATTTGAATTTGCATTTTATTTATTTTGCTTTATAGCAGGGGGGGAAAAGCCTTAATAAAATCAGTAACAACTTTCCTTTTGAGCCAAAAATTACTGCGCTTTATTTCTTATATTATAGGAAAAGCTTATTAACTTTCCAGGTCCTTGAATGTGGTGTGTATTACCAATATCGACCTCAAAAAATAAGCTGCTTCACTGTGCACTGCAATAGCAGGAGGGAGGGAGGGAGGGAGGGAAGGAAGGAGGGAGGAAGGGAGGGAAGGAGGGAGAGAGAGAGGGAGAGAGAGAGAGGAAGACCATGGATTCTTGACCTTATTTTGGCAACTTGAAAAGAAAATCACTAAGATTTGAGGTTATTGTTGTTCCAGAGGAATATGTTCAGAAAATGTGGGATTTGTCATGGTAAGACAACTATGAAAAATAATGAAAAGAAATGACAATTCAACTAAATGAGAACATATTTACTATTCATTGTTTAAGAGAGTTAGTGACCTCGAAAAGCAATCGTACATTAGAATATTTTTCACAAAGAATTCTACATCCTCTGTGCTAAGTGAAGCAAGGCAGGAGGTGAGAGACATATGCTGTTAGGGTTTCTCTCCTTTGTGGAATATAAGGACAAAACAACCCCTCAGACTCTGGCAAGGAATGGTTGTTACCAGGAGGTCGGGGCAGGCCATGCTCATGGGTAGATGGTGACTGGATACTTGGTGGAGGCGTGGAGAGAAAAATGTCACCTTGGGATATACACAATGTTATAAACTGTTACCCCAACACAACACACACACACACAGGAATTCCACATCCTCATCCTGCCAGAGAAGTTAGGGTAAGTCAAGTCTGACCACTTAGGGTGTAATATCCAAAAAAGTGCTATTTAACTAGGTGGTAGTGATACCTCATGGGGTGGGACCCTAATGTTATCTCAGTTAAAGAAAAAAAAGAATGATAATAAGAAGAACTGAACATGTTTTTCAAAAAAATAAAACAACTAACTAAAAAGTGCTATTTAAATGTGCACTGTTGGAGCTGATTAGTTGGTGACGGTCCCACTTTCTAACATGAGGCTCTCTGCTTTCTGGCAGTCATCTTGTCTTTCCTGCCATGCTTTCGTAGTGACAGCAAGAAAAATCATGTACAAGACTAGGATTCTGTCGTGACCCACGGATAGATCCTAGACACTCGCATGAATGTGTTCTCCATGTTGCATATGCCTGATGGGCCTGAGTCCCAGTTAGTTCAAGGCTGTACAACCGGGGACACACCCCCTCCAAGGTAAGCCGACACCCCGCTATCACTCTCCCCTCCTTGTTGCAACGTGCTGCTGGCTGTCCTTCAGTTCAAACCCCGGGGTAGTCGTGCATGTCATCCCACCTCGTCCCAAGGCCGGCCGTGGCCATCCTGCCCGCAGGCCTGCTGTGCTGGGTCTATGCAGTCCCATGGGTCTATGCAGTCCCGTGACGGGCCGGGGACCCACCAGCTAACTGCGTCCAAATGCTTCAAAAAGCAACACTCTTTTTCTCATTTCACATTGCTAAAACAGAATTTTCTCGGTGTTGGTTGCCTTCAGCAATTTTGGGATATGCCTTTGGAGCCTCTTATTTTTCTACTATGCTTTCCCTACCACGTGGATGACAGACCCAAGCCCGCTCTGAGGCGTGGCCCACAGGTGCCCCTGACAACTGGTATTTGCTCAGTAGTGTAGCGCCCGGGCTGACGATACCTTCATTGAATGCCGCGAACTAGTGCTAAAGAAGACAAAACAATGGAAGAGACTGCAGACCAGTCTTACAGACAAGGTTGGAAAGAGTTACTGCACTCCCCCAGCCGGCTTTCCCTCCATGGACACTGTGATTGTCATTTTTGTTGTGTATACAAATTGTACGACTACTTTCCTTTCTTTTGCTTGTGGAAAAATTGCTTCAGGTTTACGTAAAAACACAATTTTCTGAAATTCAACCACTAAACATGTTTTAAGAACCACTATGCCCTCCATTTCCTAGTTTCCTCAAATCACAAACTCTGTCTGGGAACACCTCTCTCTGATTCAAGCAGCTTCTGTAGCTGCAGATCTGCATGGTAGCATCCCTTAAATGAAGTACATGCTATCACTGGTTGTGTCTGTGAGGGGATATTTATTTAAATTCAGTTTTTCTGCATGAGCCTAGAAAATTCTCTGTAGTTACTGTGTAAAGAAAGACTTCTCTTCTGATGGCCTTTCAGTTGACATGAATGGTGGCCATTGCTGTTGCTCATTTAATGTATGCATGAAGATGCCTGACAAGGTCTGGGCAAATGAAGAACAGAGGTGGAGAAGGTGGTGGTTGTGATGACGGGGACGCTGGCAGGTGACTGGGGTAAGGGCTGTGGTGATGAGCCGTAGTGATGGGCTTCCGGCGGTCACCGGTGGCGACGGTGGTGATGGTGGCACGGTGGTGCGGTGGTTTGAGGGTGGTGGTGGGAGCGGTGTTTGTGGCTGGCTTGTGGTGTCAGAGGTGTGAGGCTGGTGGTGACGGCAGCAGTGGCGGTATGGTGTGTGGCTGACTTTAGTGGTGACAGTAATAGTGAAGGCAGTCCTGTCTTTTCAGGATTCTAGAAATTTAGTTTAAGGTTAAGAGGTGTGACTTTTGAGTAGGCCTTCTCCATATACACCTGAGAGAAAATGAAAAGTCAACTAATATGAAGAAAAATTCTTCCATTATACTTAGGTAAGTGGTGCCCGGAAATGAGCCTCAGGTGCTAAGGTTCATCTTTCCTGCGTTCCGTCTGGCTTCCGTCCCTCACCCCAACCCCCAGGCCCTCTGACTACACCTTCACTTACTCCTTTCATCATTCACACAAAGAACTCAACCAGCTGTCGTTTCCTCCGAGAAACCTCCCCTGACACCAACCCCACCACAGTTTCAAGGCTTCCACTCACCAAGTATTTATCACAGTTTTAAACTATTTATTTTGCTGTCTCTCCAGTAAGTAAAAAAGATCCTTGAAGACAAGCAAAAACTACAGTTATTCATTTCTGTATTCCCAGCATCGACTGAGGATGTGAAAAAAATATCTGTTGACTTCTGCATGCAATCAACAATGAATTTGAAATCCAGTGGTGGATTTCTTAACAAGAATGGCTCAATCTTTTTCATCTGATTTGTTCTGTGTGTCTCCCCAAGTTTTCTAAATACTGGGTTCTATCTAATCGTAAGGGAAAAACAAGTCCAAGACACAGCTTTAATGTTCCCTTGATCCACAAGGCAACATGGAGATAGGCGCAGCCGGGTCCCCCCATCCCTAGAGTGAGTAGCAGCATCGGGCTGCAGAGGGGTGACCGCAGTCACTCAGGCCTTGCACTGCCTCTCTGCTTCTCGCCTCGCAAAGTCACATGACTCATACCGCATTTCTTCTCTTTCTTTTGATGGTTTTAATACCCGATAGAACAATCCTCCTCCACTAAGACATAAAGTTGATAGCTGCAGTCTTTCTGGCTTCGGGACCCGCCCCCGCTCCTGTTATAGCACAGGCAGTCACCTAGGAAAGTAACACCTGCGAAGAAAGAAGGAACTGATCTGGTCCATATGGTCATGTTTGGCAATTGCCAACAGATTCGCTTGGCCAGTGCTTCAGGCCAAAGGAATTCCATCACACCTTTGCTTGGAGATGGGCTGAAAACAAAAACAAGGCCAATTCCCTGGGTCATTACAGTTTCTTTGATGTAGATGTGCACCCACTGGGACTAGGGCTGGGAAGAGAGATCAAAACAACTGGTCTCTATTATCCTTTCTCGTTCCCTCCGACTCCACTAGCTCAAAGGAAAGGAGGTGAAGGATTTCCAACTTGGGTTCACTCCTCCGGAGAGGCCTGTGGTTTCCTGAGTCTGAAAACAGTACAATCATTCCCCAGACGACTTTGTCCAAGAGCATTCATAGGCTCTCCCGCTCCCAGAGCACAGCTCTGAAACCCATTCCTTCCAAGAAAGCCAGCTCCACCAGCAGCCAAGAGTCAACCTTGATAAATACGATTTTAATAAGTGCTGGAAAATCAGGAAATTGCAGGCTCTTGGCTCTTGTGATTTTTATCATACCGAGTTTCCTGCAGAGAGCTGAAGAAGAGCCAGTAATGTGTCATCCTTTCCATCAGAGTCCTGCAGAAAGTCAGTGTGGAAGAGACATTTTCCTGTCAGGTACTACTGTATATCAAGTGCATCCACCTCTTGGAGAAAAAGATGAAATTAATTGGAAAACAAAGAGAAGAGTCTGAAGCAACACTGGCAGAGCACGGGGTTATAAGCCGACCCGAGGGGACTCCAAATCTGCCATAAGGGAAACATCTGACAGAGAAAAATGTGTGCTGGCAACTTGTTTGATTGTAATTTCAATGAGAAATTGAAACCATACTTTCATGGGATTAGCCTTCCCTCATTCACCAGAAGGAGGTTCCTGTTAACAAATATGGACCATGTTAGCATCCCCCGTCCTTCCCCTTGCAGGCCGCTTGCCCACAAGTATCCTTTGTGAGCTCTGTCTGCCTCGAGATGGGAGAAACGTGCTCAGCGGGGCCAGAGGTGGTGGGGTTGCCGTTTACCACGGTGAGGACGCAAGTGTTGCAATGGAGGCAGAGAGCGGCCATGTGCCTTGCAGATGCAACATTAATTGGGGGGATCAATAAGTGCAAGGGGGTTCCATTCCAGAGAGTTAATAGGACTCTCTTGATAGTATGCAAAGGAGGCCCCTCGTTTACCCATCATGGTGTAAGACGCTGAGTGGAAGGAAGACACTTCAATTTATTTTCCCCAGGGGAATTTTTGTCATACACAGGAGAGAGATTTAAGGAAAATGATCTTGCTTGTGGTTTGCAAAAGAATAAATGTTTGGTAAGGTGAAGCGATGCACTCGAACCCAAGGGTCCTTCACAGTATGTGTTTGCAAAGAAGACCAGAGCTGTTTACAGCATGTAAATAAATCCCACAGAGTATGTCAAAGCCCTGATAATTAACGTGTTTAAAGATTAATGAATGTGAGGCCCATATATGGTGAATATGGCTGAGAGCTCAGCAAATGCAAGGGCTGGGAGAAGAAGCTGCTCTGCCTGTGTTTTCACTGGACTCTCTTTGCCAGGACTCAGCCTGTCTTGCACGAGGGTCTCCACTGGCCTCTGTCACAGTCCTCTGATCATCCGCAGAAACACAGATATTGACCTTCTGTGACTAGGTGTTTCAGAGAAAAATCAACCTTTGGGGACAGAGCAAGGATCCTCTACTCCAAAGAAGTCATTCACTATATAAAGTATTGCCTGATTTGGGTGTATTTGGAAGAGAAACATATCTGGGATAAGGATATGCATCTGAAGGTTAATCCCTTATGAAAGGGCCTCAGCCAAAGAACCTTCTATGGAGTGTGTGATGAAGTACACTCTCCCTAGGTAGCTCTGATTACGTAGGGGAAAAAATGTCTACCTTTGCCCTGCTTTGTCCCCATTTTACGTAAATTCCAGAGGGCAGGAGGCATGTCTTTTAAACAATGACTCTGTTATCTGCCTTTGATTGATGCTCAGTTAATAGTCAACAAAATGTCCTTGATAGAAAGTCTGCTTTTATGCAATGCTAAAGAAAGCATGTACAAATCAGAAGCCAAGACCTTTCCAATACAGAAATCAAAACGGATTGCTGTCACAAAAGAAGGAGCAGGTGGTTCTCAGCTACTCCATTGAGCTCCTCCAGAGGTGGGCCACCCTGATTTTGCCTCCAGGGCTGAGGGCCCCCGCACAGGGGCATGAAACTATCTCGTCGTCTCCAGTGAGGCTGTGGTGCTTGCAGGCAAGTGATGAGTGAGAACTCCATCAGCTTGCACAGCTGACACTGACAGAAAAGAGTAGTTTTACCAAATTCCTGTCTTTCCAGGGTACCAACCGGCAAACTGGAAAAATGGAAGCAAGCAGAAACCCACAGAACACGTGGTTTCGAAGTGTGGGTGCTGGACGGACGAAGTGTGGGTGTTGGACCCCTGGGCACCCGCGGGAAATGCACGTCCGTGGGCCTCTGCCAGCCCCACTGGGCACCCTCAGGAAGCAACCTGTATGTGACCACAGCCTCTGGACGATTCTGGAACTTGCCAAGGTTGAGGAACCGCTGCTATAGGTGAGGACACAAGCAGAAGAAAGGGTGGCGGGGGCGAAACTGCCTGCCCGACGGGGAGGAGCTGAGGAGCGGGAGCAGCCGGCAGACAGAGGGCACCTGCGGCAGCCGCACACATGCCAGGCTGGCGGGCGAGCGGCCGAGGTCGACCTTCTTCTGTAGGTGCTCAGCCTGCTCGCACAGCATCGGGACTTCTGAACTTCTCTGGTGCCAAGTCTGAAGCTTTAGAAGTGAGAGGAAATGTGACAATTTACTTATTTAGGGGCCATACCTTACTTAATAAGCGTCAAGCCAGAGAAACAAAAGGGACCCAAAAGAAAGCTTTGGGATGATTCAAGGAAGTTGTATTTCTAAAATATAAAAAGGGACCTTGGTTAGGTTATTAAGCAGCAGGACAAGAGGAAAACCTTCCATTTTTAAGATCATAAAGCAATCCTTATGGGCCTCCCTGGTGGCGCAGTGGGTTGGGCAGCGCACTATGAGGCAAACCGCAGCCACTGCAGCACGAGTTCGATCCCTGCCGCCGGCCAGGGAGGGGACCCACATGGCGCAGCAGACCTCTCCTGCTGTGCTCACTGCTCCCCTCAGCAGTGTGCCTCAGTTGATCTGCCTGTTCTGCTCCCGGGTCTCTGTGGTGAATTCTCTCACCCCCCCCACCCACACCTCTGGCCTGTACCCCAGTGCTTGTATGCATAAATAAATAAATCTTTAAAAAAATAAATAAATAAAGCAATCCTTATGTTTTGAAATGGTTTACAAGCAAGCTAATTAAAAGACAAGGAGGCGCTGTGCCTTTAAGTCAATCTTCTGCCCTCAGGCTATGCACTCATAAGTAAAAATTTTATTAAAAGAGGTATTTCCCAGCCCCATATAAGTTGATAAATAGGCTTTTCTTTCTGAGGTGAACCCACAAAGCATAAGATGGTTGCTGAGGGTCAAGCATTTAAGATCTAAGAGAGCCATTACTAAGCAGTTTTAATATCTTCCGCACTTGAACTAGAAGATTTAAGTCTCACCTAGTTTCTTCCTAGCTGTGTCTTGCGATCAAGCCCTTAATAGTTTGGAAACACATTCCTTATGTTTAATATGTAAGAAATCACATCTTTCTCAACATATTCTGAACTTAAAAGGATAAGGTAAAGTCTGTGTGACTTTCAGAAAATCTAGAACATTCAGTCTCTAAAACTTGTTCTTTTAGAATGATTTAGCACAATAAGAATTTTTAAAGTATATTGCGAAGATAGGCAATACTACCTGAGGAATCTTTGTTTTTTTTAGTACATTTGAAGGTTCACTTTCTGTTTAATACAGCAGCTAATGTGTTTCTTCTGAGCTACTTTGCAAAAACTTCTGTTTACATATGAAGTTTATTGGATCGAAATTGTCATTCATTAAGACAAGCCAAAAATGACCTCGGTAAGCATTAATTTGACTTGTGCTAATACAGGGAGCAATTATAAGGAGAAATCTTTGGCCTCCTCTGTAACACTTAGCAATTTATGACCCAAAACAGAGATGCTCCAAGAGCTGTTTCGCAACCTCTCTTGTCCTTCCCATATGCGCAAAGGCCAGGACCATGAAGCCTCCGGGACTAGAAGACATTTTGGGAGCTGTAAACACAACAGCAGCCCAAATACTCAGGTGACCTGGAGCCACAGACAGGCCGTCGTACACGGGTTTTAAGACACAAACACAGCTGAGAAATGAGTTGATCTGATGAACTTTTGCATGATTCACGGTCAGCGTACAGTGAAATACAAGGCGACCTGAGAGATTCATTGAGATCCTATTAAACCGTTACCACTCTTTAGTCCCCAGAGACTCAAGTGATGTGAAAAACGGGACGTGTGTTCCGGCTCACACCACTGCTCCATGTGATCCAACGTGTAGCAGGCCCTGCCCCCTGCCCCCTGTTGCTGATCTGTGTAAGGGTGGTGTCCTGGAGGAAGGTAATTCTCAAATAATCGAACATTCCTGTGAAATCCTGGCTTTGCAGTCTGTGCTCTTGAATTTTACAGGGAAGAGGATTTTCTGCACTGGGAGAAACTCCAAAATACAAAGGCTCGGGAATAGCACTGGCTTCGTGTTAAGGGAGCACGGGGGAGAGCCGCATTTGCTGAGCATGAACTTTCTGAAGTGTTTACACATGGCTCGCATCTGTTCCTCTCTGGAGCTCACCCACCTTCAGCATTTCATTGCCCAGCGAGGGTCCACTGGTTTCACTTTTGGAAGAGAAGTGCAGGTCCCACATGGCACCCGGTGCGCCATGAGCCCTGTGTCCTCTGCCAGCCACTCAACTGGGCACCGTTCATTTCTGGGCCCTGCGTAGCAGTGACTGGGTTCTAGTCACAGTTCTGCCACTGCGTGATTTCAGACAAGGTCCTAGCCGCTGAGGTCTCAGGTGCCCCTGGGTAAAGTGAAACTGACCTGACAAACTACAAAGGGTCCCCTTTTAGCACCAGGGCTGTGGGGACCGGTCTCGTGTAAGCTGCAAGCTCTGTCTCCAGGGGCAGTTATGCTACTGACAACTCCTCTGTGCTATCTGGATTCCCGCATTGGCTGACAGAGAGGAGATATGGTTCACTTGGGGTGAACCCCACAGCCAGAGACACAGAGACTGCTTTCATCATAAACCATGACAGCTCCTTCCTCCATGTTCAGTGTCAACTCAGCCTCTCGCCTGAAGGTTAACTGTTCCGGGTCTAGCTGTCAGCTGCACGGTCTGGTCGGGGCCCTCGCTGGCTCTGGCTGTCGGCGGAGAACCAGTTAGACGATACTTGGAGTCTGGACATTGACTTTGGGGCTTTCTGATCCGGAGGGAGGTATCAAATATTATGTGGATCAGGCACTAAAGCCCTTCCCAGCATAGTCAGGTTTCCCCTGTCGTAGTGACCCTATAAACTGGATAGTAGCCACCTCGGTGTGGTGGGCCCCCGTCGAGAAGTCTGAAACGGTCTGAAGGGCCCCGGGGAGCCGGCTTTTGAGGCCCTCCCAAATGTGGAGCTCGCAGCTGCCCCCGTCTCCCGCCCCCAGCCCGGCCACGCAGCTGTTTGCAGACTGCCTACCCTGCACGGAACTTTCCCTGGCGTGGGCTTAATCACCTGCTCGTGGATTTGCAGGGCCAGAGGGACAGCGAGCAGGGCTAGAGAGGAAAGGGGGAGGAAAGTGGCCTGCGTGCCCTGTGTCCTCCAGGGACTGTCATCTGGAGGTTGCATGGCCGGAGGCAGGTCAGCTACCTGGCCACTGCCCGGCAGGAGCTTTGTCCGTCAGTCTCTCCTCTCCTCTCACAGAGCCTCCCGGCCCTATACCCCAGGCCCTTCCCATCCTGCAAGCCCCTTTCTGAGCCCCATCCCTCATCTCCCTTTGGCTCACAGTGTGTCTTGTGTCTGTCTGTCTGTCTGTCTGCCTGTCATTGGGCCTTTATACGGCTTTGTATGTGTTTAAGTCTGTCCTGGCTTTCACTCTCTTGGTCTGGGACTATGTGTTTCTCTTTCTGCTTCTATCTCTCTCCCTGCTTTTCCCTAAACCATTCCTGATCAGGTGGAAAGGAAAATAAATTTCAAGTCTCTAAAAACACATCAATCACTGATAGTATTTAAGTCTGCTCTTAAAAGTTATAGTGTCATATAGCAAATGCGTACTGAAAAGGAAGGCAGAATTGCTTTATTCTAGGTGTGTGCTATAAAAGAAGGGGTCAGGAGAGATCTGGAAATTCCCTTCTCAGGTTTGGGACGGCGTCGAAGGACAGATGGCGTCCAGCAGGCATCCCAAACTAGGCTCTGCCCTGGGACCCCCAGAATGACACTCAGTCTGGAGCTTCACTGCAGCCTCCCCTCCCAGGGCCTCCTGCCTGCTCTGCTCCGGAGTCTGCCAGGGACTGCTCTTGCTGTGGGGACAAAGTAGGACCGTGGAGATGGCACAACGTTCAAAATTAGAAAGACCTAGATTCAGAACCCTTACTTTGCCTCTTTGTATGTGCGCTGAAGCTACCCCTTTATTTCTCCTTCCTTTGTATGAAGTGGGATTATGAGATTTTTTTTAAGATTCATTTATTTATGCACACAAGAACTGGGGTATAGACCAGAGGTGTGGGGGTGAGAGGAGTCACCAGAGACAAAGTGGGGAGCAGAACAGGCAGATCAACTGAAATCCACTGCTGAGGGGAGCAGCAGGCGAGGCAGGAGAGGTCTGCAGCACCATGTGGGTCCCCTCCCTGGCTGGCAGTTGAACGTGTGCTGCAGTGGCTGTGATGCTTCATAGTGCTGTGACTTACCCCCTGTGCCACCAGGGAGACCTGAGAATTATGAGATTTTTAAAGCTCTTGGGACAGCATGTGACAAAAAGAGCAGGTGGGTTTTTCTCATTTGTTTTTTGTTTTTCCCATCGGCTACTTCTAAGGTGCAGCGGTTCTCAACAGAGGCGCTGTGGTCTCCCCGGGAATGTCCTGTCTGGCACAGCTGGAGGAGCATGACCCGAACCCCGGCTCCAAGCCAGGAGGCCGAGGCGCCTATGCTCACCAGGCAGTGGGCACATCAGAGACTCATGCAGTCAAAGTGGTGCCCTTCGAGCAGAGGTGAGGAGCCTTGATCTGGGATGGTGGACTTTCACGGTCTTATCGCGCTTATTATTATGTCATCATTGTATTTTCATTATTTGCCTTACCATTTTCTATAAACGCTTTCCAGATTTTACCTCCTAAGTACATCTATGAGGATACGTCATGCCTCGTCTTGCCCTCGCCCCTTTGGCCATCTGACCTCTTGGCCAGACCACGCCTTTCATGAAAGCCTGGGCGGTGACCCACACGCGGCATCAAGGCACGGACATATGTGCAGCCCAGTTCCACCTCACGAGACAGTAAATGTAGGCCCACTTACAATAGCTCTAATTCATTCATTGGTCATTTGGAATAAGATGAATTCATTTGGGCAAGGGCTACGATAAAGAGAGAGGAGACACACTTAAAGTGAATCTAGATATGATCGTTGTCAACAGGAATTTATAGTCAAGTAGAAAAGACAGAAGGTCAACCCCCCCCCAAGAAAAAACACAGATAAGTATGTAACTATAAATTATAGTAAATGTCATAAATGAAAAGAAATAAATTCTAAGAATGAATACAGTGGACGGGGCCTTACTTCGAGGCTGGGGACGGGTGCGTCTTGGTTCCCATTAGCACTAAACGCCCTGCCAGGCCCTCACTCTCACCTTTCAAGTCAGAAATGCTTGCTGTGCAAAATGTTGTTTTGTCAGAGATTCCTTAATAAACTTAACTTTCTCCTTTCATAATCATGTTGACTTGGTCTTCCTAAAGAACTGAAACAGATAGGGGTCACTTTAGTTGGCCATATGAGTTCCACTTCAAGTGGAAGAAGACCTGGTTTCCACATGTGAATGATGAGATGATGGAAAGTAAGAAGTGTGTTATTGCTGGTTTGTTGCATAACTTCGGGAAGTTGGATTCATCTTTCAGCGGAATGATTTATTTTCTCATGTTCAAAATAGAGATGTTCAAAATAGATAACCGAAATGGTAACTAGCTCACTGTTTATTATAATCATCAGGCATTGCTTTCTGTGTAGGTTGCTATGTTTACCTTAATTTCACATTTTAAGGCTGAAATGTCAAATTTTGGTGTGGGAACAAACATCTCTCCTTATGCTAAGTCAAAGCACAAATGAACCCAGTAGTTCTACAGGGAATAGAGCTAAAACGTAGGAAAAAGGAAATGCCCTACGTCACTTTACCATAAAATTTGCAATAATGGTCTTAAAGCTGTCTAAGTAACTTCAGATGTCTGAGCTCACTCAGAAGTTACCTATCCATTTCTGTCACATCATCACATTATCAAACGCCAACATGAGTTTTCTAAGAAACAACAGTGGGGGAAATATGTTTCTTTTTTGGACAACTGAGTTGAATGATCCAGGTAAGGATTTGATTGAAACATTTTTTGACTATGACAGATTTGCAAGCTGAAATGCCACCCTCAGTAGTAATGATGCTATTTGGATTACCACTGGGTTGTTTGCAGTATTTTAGGACAGACAGTGAAACCTTAAATATGTTTAATGCTAAACATATTTATATATCTTCACATCTTAAAAATCTACATATCTACTTAAATATCTACTATTTAAATATCTACTATTAAAACACTATTTAGTGTTAAAAATGTGACATATTAGAACAATAATGTAGCCCAGAAAATTTTGCTCTATATGTAAATTTAAATGATACTTGTTGATTCACAAAATATTCAGTGACGACTACATTTCATCAAACCAAAGACATTGTGGAGGGGGTAGGAAGGAGAGGCAAATGGGGTATGGACATGGGTGGCTTGGTGAAGGGTAAAATAAATACATATAAAATGAATAAATCCAACGATGTATGCAAATAAAAAATCAAAGACTGTCAACGGTAAGACAAAATATTTTAAGTAGAAATGTGAAAACACTCTCAATTCAATTGTAAGGACACTCTTCAAAGTACAAATAAAAAAGAAAAATTGGTACCAGCTGAATTATAACAAAGCTTATACATTGAGTATAAGAGACATCTCAGTTTTAGTTGCATTAAAATGTGAACAGTGAACATAACACCTTAGAATGGATGAGATAGAGTCGGTCTATCTTTTTAGTTCTTTTGCATAAACATGTGTTGAGAAACTTCTCTTCCTCTCCCATTCCTCCCTTTGAGGCTTGGGCTATTTTGAACATTGCAAACAAAAGAGTGAAATTAGTGATGCTCTTCAGGTTAGAAGAGGCAACAGAAACTCTCTTGACATCATCCTGAATGGAATTTATAAATGCCTTCTGGTGTCAAGAGTTTTTACTCCTGATAGACCAGTAGGTCATCTGGAGGAGAGCTTACTGTTGAGCAGGTCATGTGATGCTGTACTATCTAGTCAGCTGTTTGACATTTTAACTGTTAGGACTTACGATGTAAACTAGTCAAGACTGAGAAAGAGCAGAAGAAACAACTAGATAAACTGAATTCAGGTATTTAGGTGACTTGATTAGACCACTCACAGTATGCATTATATTAAGGGAAAATTAAGCATACAAAATGACCAACTGCAAGCTACCACAGTCGCCTGGTAGACTCAAAACTGAGTCAACAAATTTCTTTGGAGAGTCTGCACATTTTTCTCAAATCTCACTTTAGAAGCTACCACTCATACTAGTGTATTACTGTCAAGATAACTGAATTAGTTAATATCCCAGTGGTTTGACATAATTAAAAGCCAAACACTAGCACATGCTTGAGTCTAAAATTCATGTTCCTGGCCAAAAGTTTTCCAGACTCTTTCCTTCAGAGACTCATGGATCTAAGACCATCAGTGCCCTCTCCATTTCTCTGGAAGACAGGGAAGCAGAATGATATTTGGGAGCATTCCATTGGATGGGAGTTATTTACAAGGCCATTTCCAACCACAAGGGAAGCTGGGAAGAAAAAAGGGAACAAGCAGTTTCTGCTGCAATTAGTAACACTTCCAGGTACCCAAGTATGTTTATATTATTTGAACCCTCAGCCAAATTCAAAGCTGTGAATAAGCACCCCTTATAGCACTCATCTCTTGGCTTCTGTGACATTGCACTCTAGAAGCCTTCCCTACCTCTTCCTGTCCAGCTACTGGGTCTTCTTTGCTAGTTCTTCCTCTACCTAATAGGGAAATGTTGTTTTGATTCCAGGACTCATTCAACGCCTTTGCTGCCTTTTTATATATCCTCCTCAGGTGATTTTTTTCAGTTCTATAGCTTCAAATACCATTCACATCCAAATGACTTCCAAAACTACAGATTGGGACCTGACCTCTCCCTTATCTTCCAGACTCTTTTACCTATTCAATTTGCCACTTAGCTAAATGTCTGGTAGGTATGCTGCATATAGTACCTGTCACAAATAATCCCCTTGTGTGGGTAAGATGCCCTTTGCTAAATAATTCAGGAATTCGATCTAGCCTTCACAACACAACTTATGTGTGTGTGTGTTACATATTCTGTCTGTAACATCAAAAAGACTCACCAACTCTGAAGCTAATAAAGGTGATAGCATTTAGGGGAGGATTAAAACTATAAGAGCAATTTTGGAAATTATTACAAAAATACAGAAGAGCTAAGAATAGCCCAGTGAGTCAGAAGGAAGTTGGTCAAGTGACAGATTATACCAATGTGCATTAAAGCATGTATGTTAAACACAGTGTGGATTACATTTAAGATATCACCTCAGAATCTTGGTGCTATAAAACATTCCCCCTCAAAAAGAAGTCTGAGACCAAATACATTTAGAACATCTACTATAAAAAAAAATCCATAGTACACATTTACCTAATAAAGCCTCTGAAGACCAGACATTTGAGAAATGTCTGTATAATGGAATGCATGGATGAATGCGTGAGCAGATGTATAGATGCAACTACTGTTTAAAGTAAGCAAAGTATAGTGCTCTACAGATCACCCACATATAGCTAACCCTCCCAAAGTTCAAGCTTAATGAAAGGGGAGGAGCAAAGTAAGCAAATGGTAACAGCCTGTGCCTGGGACAAATATAAAATATATTTCACTTGTTTGTCTTCTTCTACTCAGCACTGAAAATTGTCTAACATTCCAAGTTACCTTTACAACTTCTACCAAGAAGTCTGAAGCAAACATTAATGCTCCCTGAAACCACTCACTAGCGACTCATTGGTTCATTTGCTCATATGTGCAGTCAGTCATGCCAGTCTCACGGCTGACATGTGCTAAACACTACGTGATGAGAGTCTGAGTCTTGACGATCTCGGCCAAGGTAGTGACTACGAAAAATAAATATTTGATTTTTTTTTTTTTGCAGAAGGCATGTATAAAGAGTTTTTAATTAATTCATAAAACTATCTCCAATGGATACTCGTGACAAATTAAAACTTCAAATGACGCGATGTATTATTTCAGTAACAAAGAAGGGTTAACCTAAACTCAATGTATAATTTTTAAGCGTCAAAAACCTTCTCAAAAAATCATTAATGGGCCTCCCTGGTGGCACAGCAGGTTGAGCACCATGCTGTGAAGCATCCACAGTCACTGCAGCGCCAGTTTGATTCCTGGGCAGGGAGGGGACCCACATGGCGCAGCAGACCTCTCCTGCCTCGCCCGCTACTGCCCTCAGCAGTGTCTTTCAGTGGATCTGGCTGTTCTGCTCCCCGCTCTGTCTCTGGTGAATCCTCTCACCTCCCGTGACTCTGGCCTGTACCCCTGCTCTTGTATGTATAAATAAATAAATCTAAAACTAAACAAAACAAAACTGTGCCAACAGACCAGGCAACTCAATCAAGTATAATTAGGTTAACAAAATGAGCACACAGAGTCATCAGCACTGTAAGACCTTCTAAGACTGGGAATCACTTTGGAAAGTCCAGCTCTGCAAGCAGGGTAGGCCCAGGGTATGGAGCAGATGGCTGCTCAGTGCGAGTCCCACCGAGCACTCAGTGGGTCGGACAAGACTCCGAGGCAGCGGAGGGAGTGTCTCCATTTGGTAACTTAACTTCACTAGCAAAAAATTAGCGGGAACCAGAACAGACCTGCTCGATGTCACCAGTGGAAATACTGAATTATTTGTGGATCTGTCTTAGAGTAATTTCTCCGGGATTTAGGACCGCATCAGTAGTTATCATCTTTATATTCCAACTTTTCAAAGAGAGGATGTATATAAAAAGCAATCCTGAAACGTTGATTATTGGTAGTATAGGAGTACAACCCAAAATATAAAATATGCTTTTTAAAAGTATTGTAGAATTATCTGACAACTTGTATTATTTATTTCTGTCACACGTGACTACAGAATTATCTAGTTGTTTTTTGACTGACCGATTTTTATATAATTTCTCTTACTCCTTAAGCTCTGTGTTTCTACAACCCAAAATAAAATGATGCTTCTTGAAGTGTTATTTTTTTCCCTGTTAGCATGTTTTATTTAATCTGGTCAAGTAGATTAATCAGTATGTATGCCAGGAGAAAAATAAGTCAAAATTTAATTTATTCAAGAAACACCGTGAACTAAGTACTATTCTAAGACACTGGAGTACAATAGTGCACGATGCTCTATAAACGCCTTAATTTGATTAATGACCTCTGTGACAGTTTCTCTTGTGTGCCATTGTGGTTAGGTTTGGTTCCCAGTTTCTGGGAAGTCACTTGCTGGGAAGAAGTTGCTGGCAAGATAGGCAGGTTTTGAGTAGATTATCCTCCAAAGTGAGAATGGGCTTCACCAATCAAAGCTCTTAAGAGAAAAGTCTGAGTCCCTGTAGAAGAAGGAATTCTACTTCCAAATTGCCTTCTGACTTGAGACTGCAACACCAACTCTGTTGTGAGTCTCCAAACTGCTGGCTTTCCTTGTAGACTCTGGACTTACCAGCCCCACAATTGTGGGAACCAAGATCTTAAAACAGAGATATACACAGACAGGCGGATAGGTAGGTAGGTAGGTAGATTCTACCGGTTCTGTTCTCTGGCAAGTCTTGACATTATACCTTTCATGCTAACAAATTCAATGGTCAGTGCCCATCTTCTTTGTGAGCCCACCAGTAGTATTTGACTTAATTGAATATCCCTCCTCTTTAGTTTAATATGCTTTCTTTAATTCCAAAACAAAATTGGCTTGATTTTTCTCCGACTTCACTGCTCTATTCAAACTCCTTTATCTGGTTATTTCTTATCTTGGTTTCTTAATGTTGGGGTGCATCTGGGTTACTTTAGTTCTACTTTCCTTTCTCTATTTAACTCTCCTTTGATGATCTCATCCATCTTCATAACTAGAAAAGCCATCTATTTATCAGTGACTCCTAAATTTAATTTTCCAATCTAAACTTACTGTGTAACTGCAAATTCATATATTAACTCGGTATCTAATGTCTCATCTAGCTATCTAAAATATGTTGCCAATATTAACATGTCCATATCTGAACTCCTGTTACTCCATCACAAACCCACTCCACCCCGGTTTTACCATGTATACCCAACAAGCCATTTCTCAGGATGTATCTCTTTCAAAATACATTTGGGGAGAGAGGGGAGGTAATGGAAAGAGGGTGTCAGGGGAGGTTCCCCGCTTTGTTTCTCAGAGAATAAACTAGACTAGTCCAAGCAAGCACTAGACTTGGAGGATCCTGTGACATGGGGTGAATCGAGATTACCTCCCGAACACCTGAGGCCAGTGCTGACAGTGCTCAACACAGGAGATGCTAAAGAAATTCAACTCCAGGCAACAGAGGGGATGTGGACAGAGTGTTTGTCTGGTGGAAACCGTGGCTCATAACCAGGGAGGGCAGAACTGCTGGCTGTGGATGTAATCATGGGCGACACAGGCGAGAATGCTTGGGTGAACTAGGTCGACAGGCCCACAGCAAGGAAGGCAAAGTTCAGGAAGGCAAGATCCCCCCCACACACTTCCCTCAGGATCAGGCAGACATGGGGATGGAGCCGTTACAGAGAAACTGGGTGGAAAGTGTGGGTAAGTTATATGGAAAGCATGGGTCAAAGACTGCAGAAAAGTGGGTGCAAAGAAATGAAACTAGACCACTATCTTACACCGTACACAAAAATTAACTGGAAGTGGATAAAAGAGTTGGATATGAGGCCTGAAACCATAGGTATATAGAAGAAAACATAGGCAAAGCTCTCCATGACAAACTTTAGCGGTGTCATTGTGATTCATCTCCAGCAATAAGGGAAACCAAAGAGAATATAAACAATTGGGACTACATCAAACAACATCAGCACAGGAGAAGAAACTGTCACTAAGCCAAAGAGACACCCTACTGAACACCATACATCTGACAAGGGGCTGATACCCAATGCCTACAAAGAAATCATATGATTTAACAACAACAAAAAACAATGACCCTAATCAAAGAATGGGCAGAAGTGCTCAACAGGCA
Source organism: Galemys pyrenaicus (assembly GCA_019455555.1). Classification (NCBI taxonomy): domain Eukaryota; kingdom Metazoa; phylum Chordata; class Mammalia; order Eulipotyphla; family Talpidae; genus Galemys; species Galemys pyrenaicus. The sequence continues at coordinate 2,057,718 of JAGFMF010011608.1, read as the reverse complement.
CTTCTCCAGGGAAGACATTCACATGGTGAACAGGCACATGAAAAACTGCTTGCCATCACTTATCAGGGAAATGCAAATCAAAACCACAACAAGCTACGGCCTCTCACCCAAGAGAATGACCCATGTCAAAAAGACCGGAAACAACGAGTGTTGGTGAGGGTGTGGGGGAGAAAGAAGCCACGTACATGGTTGCTGGGAATGGAGACTGGCCCAGCCTCTATGGAAAACAGCCCCTGTGGAAAAAAAATCCTCAAAATATTAATATTGTATCTGCCACATGACCCAGAAATCCCACCTGTGGCGGAGTTCACTAAGTGAAAAGGATATAGACACACCATGCCCACTGCAGCATGATTTACACAGCCAAACTCTGCGCACAACCCAAGTGCCCCAAACAGATGAGTGGGTCACAAGTGCACGGTTATGTATTTTCCTTATGAAGATATGAAACTATGGTTACCACTTATTTCAGAAAATCAATAAATCCAAGCACTCTTAAAGCCCAAATTTGTGCCACAAAAGCTAAACATATATTCAATGTCTCAATTGTTGCAATTTCTTAGGGAAGTTTACCAAGGAATCAGTTTATCCAAAACGAGCTGATTATAACCACCCAGAGCAAACAAGAGCAGAGTTCAGGCTGACATTACTCCCAAGGTCAGGAAGGGGTGAGTGAGGGGAGACCGTACCTGCTATTGCTCTCCCAGCTACACCCCAGTTCTTCACCCTAGGAATGTAGTGTCATGAATAACAACACAGAAAAAGATTGTGGAAACTAACCTCCTGCGCTGTAGCTCAAACGAGCTGGCCCTTTCACAGCATTATTTGATTTGGCCTGTCTATGTGTCCTGTTCGACTCATGACTATTCATTCTGCATAATCACTGTGGTGTATGCTAACTCACTGTAATGTGTTCATATTTACTTCTAGGTTTAGGATATTGCCTCTTGTGAACACTTGAACAATCTAGGGCAAACCACAGACTACTCTCCAAGTAGTGTTATATTTCTAAACAGAACATGTTATCTAGAATGATAAAGTCTATTTGTTGTTGATTTACTCACTTAATGGAGAACTTACAACCTTCAGAATATTATCCTAGAAGGAATCAGTTATTCATACAAGTTGAAGGTATCACGCTCAATAATGTCACCTATGCAGAGCATAAGTGTCGCTAGCTAGGTCACATCACATCCCAGAATACACTTTTCAAATCATTAAAATCAAGCACCTGTATGTAAATATCTCATTTCTTTAGTCCCCAAATAGTAATTAAATAATTCATAAGAAATTTAAAGGGTTCATAAAAAATTCTCTATATAGCAGTTAACCCAATACCAATGATCACCCACTGGAAGGGGAGAATAGCATTACATAACAGATTTTTCTTTTTTATATATAGGAAATAAAGACAAAGGAATAAAACTAAAAATGGAAGAACCCAAGACAGATCTTAACTTGAATACATGCTGGTACCAATCTACTGTGAAGACCTGGTGGCGGGATGTCCTAAGAGTGTGCTCACACGCAGTCTTCATCGTGCTTTCGAGGAAGTTAAGAGCTGCGTGTAGCAAGAAAGAGCGAGTCAAACCTACAAAAACCAATGTTGCTCCTTCACTTTATCAAAAAAGTCTTGAAGTCATAAGGTTTGAGACATAATTCTCAGTACTTGGTTCTTTTGTTATCTACTACAGAGGAAAAGTTTTATAATAAGCCCCTTGCAGAAAAAAACAGCCCACCCTCTTTTCATAAGAGGGAGAGAGAATATACAACAAAGTTGTGTGATTTTATACACTGTCTAATTGGATGGTCATAGAACATTTGTAAAACCAGGTTTTATTTCTTTAATAAATTCTTTCAAAACACACAATTAAAATTAATAAGAGAAATACAATCTAACTTTAAATGAGAGCTCTTATATATGACATTCCTTACAACAGCTGCTTCTATTTCACTTTAAATTAGCCAAGCTTTATGTAGTCTTTGGAGCTGACCTTATAGAACAGTAATACTATTAGCCCTAAAGCACATGTTTCTGATTTTGTGTAACTGAAATAACATTTCTTATAATATTCAAGAAATAAGATTGCATTGTGTCTGAGAGGTTAAAAAAAAAAATCTGTGTAACTTTAAAATACACAGAAATCAATGTGAACGTTACCCACCGAGGACAGAGAATTTCAGACTTCATTTTACTCTTGCTTAATCTATCATTTTTCACTTTCTAGAGAAAGCTAATTTGCAAAGTAAAAATGCGCCCTCAACTTTGACTTCTAAAATTGATAGAATGAACATTAATAAAAGATATTCTCTTAACTTCTAATCCCAGTGAAATTGTATGTCTATGTATAATACCTTTCTTGTTGAATCCTTTTAACATCTTTATGAAATAGGCAGGAAATTCCTGTTGGGCAGGTCATGAATGAAAACAAAGTGAAGGAAATTGAATGAAAACAAAGTGAAGGAAATCGAATGAATTGCTGCACATAAACTGTTAATTAGCCATTCTCCTCAGCTGAGAACCAAACAAAAGGAAATTGATTATAAATGCTCTTACATTCCAGTAGGGGAAGAAGGTAAGATAGCAATAAGAAAACCTTTCCAAAGGGTGAGGTGAAAATAAGACTGGGCAAGGTTGCTTAGCCCACAGCAAGCGCATGAACAGAACAAGAAGACAGGCAAGGTCGGCATCTTGACCTTGTCCTGCATCTCCGCTGCCCAGCTCCTGCACTTGCACTTGAGTAACTCTGCCTTCACCTCCCCAGTCTCCAGAAAACTGTTCTCTGCCAGGGGTTAACCCAGGCAGGCACTGGAGCACCACCATATTGTAAATCATTGTCCCTTATCTGCAAGAAGGTAAGTAAAGATCCATTTCGGAGGTAATTTTCCACACTGGTTTAGACACAGAGGAAAGTAATGAGTGTTCATTTGGAACTCTTGCAAATTCATGAATTTCATATTAACAAAGACTACATAGAAGCCATTTTTGGATCAATGTAAGAAAATGGGTTATCAAGCATAGTCCTTATAAGGGCAGCAGCCAAGAGATCATTGCCTAAATGAGAGACCTCATGACGTCTACTCTATGGTGCTTTGGGGTTCTGAAAATTTTTAAAGACTATTTATGGTCTCAACTACACTCAATAATGTAACAACTATGACTCTGAATGCCAAATAACTTATCCTTTTTATTCATCTTTCCCAAACAAGCTATCATTTGTGAAGGGTTCAGAGGATTCTGCATTAGCATCCCCACCACCAAAGCATGCACTCACTGATTACATACAGTTCAGTTAGATAATTTTCCACAACTACTACTTAAAATCTTTTTATATATTTGAGACATATTGGCCAAATACATAAAGAATTCTAGAGCCCCAGAGGAGAAGCACTGACCCAACACCACTGTACCTTTTGCCATTTTAAAAAGTATTAGCTGGGCCTCCCAGGTGGCGCAGTGGGTTAAGCACCGCACTATGAAGCAAACCGCAGCCACTGCAGCACGAGTTCGATCCCTGCTGCTGGTCAGGGAGGGGACCCACATGGCGCAGCAGACCTCTCCTGCCTCGCCCGCTGCTCCCCTCAGCAGTGTACTTCTGTTGATCTGCCTGTTCTGCTCCCTGCT
>JAGFMF010011608.1:1993719-2054043 GCA_019455555.1 Galemys pyrenaicus | reverse complement strand
CTCTCCTGCCTCGCCCGCTGCTCCCCTCAGCAGTGTACTTCTGTTGATCTGCCTGTTCTGCTCCCTGCTCTCTGTGGTGAATCCTCTCACCGCCCCCACCCCCCCCCCCACCACACCTCTGGCCTATACCCCAGTGCTTGTATGCATAAATAAATAAACCTTTAAAAAAAAATAAAATGTTTAAAAATAAATAAATAAAAAGTATTAGCAGCAGCCTATAAACATTTTCAAAGTTTTGGGTTTCAATCCTAATAATCTCAGGTTCTGTGAAGATCACAGGTAGTTCGGTAAATATATGATATATACACACATAGATGATAGATAAATGTATACATATGTGTAAAATCTCCACAAAAGTCACAGATATCCTATATGGTAGAAATCATCAATTTAATTAAATTTATTGGCTTAATTTAAAGAATTACGATCTTCAGAATTTAATGTATTCTTAAAAATATAACTTGGAATCCAAATTTTAATTACAAGTTCTTCTAGACACAACTCCTTGCCTTATTTTATACATATTTGAGTTTGGCCTAGCTGATATTTTATAAAAGAATGACTAATGAACACTGAATTTTCATCTATTTATTTAGCTCATTAATTTATTCATTTTCTTTAAAGAATAAGGAAGCAAAGAATGAGAGTTCTTTATAAAAATTCCTTACAGTCATAACTGGATTATTTTTGTTCTAACATTAGAAAGGAAAGTATTGTTTCTCCCATACACTTTTCCATTTCCCCCCTTTTGGAGCCAGACATAACAGACTAGCACATTCAGATATAACTGCATATACAAGAAAAATCAGGAAGTCAGAAGACATAGCCAGGGGAAAGAGCAGCAAGGGAGGACCTTAAGTCTATACCTGAGGCCCATCATCGGCATGTAGACAGCCCATGGCAATCAAAAGGAAAATGGAAACCGAAACAAGCAGCAAACTAAGGGGTGGTTCTGGTTGCCAGAGGGAAAAATTCAGTTTCCAGAGTTACCATGTTATTAGATTTAAATATCCAGTTTAAAAACAAAAAACAATAGGACATAAAAGAAATAGGAACGTATGGCCCATGCACTATGAAAAGTACAATGATGATAATAATGTTTATAAATCCACTTTGTTTTACATGATCTAGGTGACTATTATAGTCACAAAGTGATCAGTCTAAAAGCTAGCATCAGTATAACTTTGGTTTGTAGCTCTGCATATTGTTGTCTACACAACTTAAGAAACCAATGTATCAAAAACAATTTTTATGTATTTGGACAGATGGTGCACAAAAATATAATTTTGTGACATCAGCAACTGAAAGGGATGGGGACTATAAGTGAGTAGAGTCCCAGTATGCTACTGAAGTTAGTCTGGTATAAATTCAAATTAGAATGCTATAAATTTGGGATGTGATTCCCAAGGTAATTCAAAGAAAAACAGTTCTAAAACATACACAAAAGGAAATGAGAATGAATTAAAACATTCCTTCTAAAAATTTTATCTTAATACAAAAAAAGAACAGAGTGGGTCTCAGAGATATATTCACAGACCCATGTTCATAGCAGCTTTTTAACAACCGCTGAAATGAAGAAATACAGAAACAATGCAAATGCTTATCTATGGATGAATGAATGGATAAAAGTGTGTGTGTGTGTGTGTGTGTGTGTGTGAATGCATTGTTACAGAATAGCATATTATTCATCCTTACAAAGGAAGGAAATTCTGACATTACTAGAACATGGAAAAATTAGGAGGGCATTATGCTCAGTGAAATAAGTCAGTCACAAAAAGGCAAAAATTATTTGTGGTACTTTGAGTAGTTGAAACCATAGAGACAAAATGTAGAATGGTGGTGGCCATGCCTGGGGAGAGGGGAAATGGGGAGTTTTTTTTAACGGGTATAGACTTTCAGTTTTGCAGGATGAAAAGAATTCTGGAAACGGATGGTGGTAAATATATTGCACAATACAAATGTACTTAGTATCGTTGAACTGTACACAGAAATATGGTTAAGTTGGTAAACTGTATGTGTATTTTACCACAATAAAAAAAATTAAAGAAGAATAGACTTTCCCTCAAGGACTTTAAACATCAACAACTTTTTGACGAAGTCGCTATGATTAATTAGCCTCTGAGTTTAAGCAGGATTAAAACTCAAACCACAATAAAGCATAGATCATGTTAGTTTTCATATGAGAGTGTGGAAAAGGGAATCTACAGTCATTCAAAATAATTTCACATTTAGATTATATTTGAAGTTAAAATTCACATTTTTATAGTATGCAAAATATAAATTAGCTTTTTATTTACTTTAGGGAAATATAGAGAAATAAGAAAAAATGCAAGCCCAAATAAGTGGCGTTTTGTGTGTACTATTTGGATTTTGGAAGCACAGTTTGTTTCAAACTGAGCCCTGTCAAGAAAAGAAACAAAGAAGATCCTATGAACCATAGCAAAGACTCATACTTTACATATGTCCAAGTTTGGTGGAGAACAATATAAACAGTGAGTGAGAGAGTTCCACAGAGTCTCATATATGTTTGTATATATGCCATCATTTAATTTTTCCAAATGGTTTCATTTGTTCATTTCACTAAAATAGAGAACACACACAAAAGTTGTTTTTGTATTTCTCCATCGTATGTTTTGCCTTCAGATATTCCACATCATTCAAGTAAGTCATTTCTAACAGAGATACAAACTAAGATCCTTCGGAGGGCAAACTTTCCCTGGGAACAGTGATAAAAGTACAGAGAGGGTGTGTGCTCAGGTCTCTTTGCTTACTTTCCCTTCCACTACCATGCAGATGACGGTACAAAAATAATCATCACTCGGAGCAATTTTTTTTTTTTGAGAGGTAAAATTAATGACTACGTAGAAACCTACCACATTCTTGCTGAGAAATTTTATCCCTATGGATTAGGAAATTCTTGGTTTTGGTTCCTTGAATTTCTAACTAGAGTTTTCTTCCTGTAAACTGTGTGAGTTTATCAGAACGGCATAAAGTTACACATTGTATGCTCTCTGGAGAAAAGAAGGAATGATCTTTCCCAATGAAGACAAGAGTGATAATGAAAATCGAATGTGAAGTAATCAAACCCCTGGCAGTGCATTTTCAAGGGAAACATTTCATTATTTAAGTTAAAACCTTATCTAATGAACTGCCAGGGTCGTGATTTAGCACATAACAGAATTTGTTCTTGGAAGTCTTTTGGGTAATAAAATATCTGAGCTTTTTACTGTTCCACTTCTTAACACAGAGCCATTTTACTCATTTGGCATTCAAACACCAACTGTTGAGTGCCTACTATCTTACCAGGTGCTCAAGAGGCTCAGGGTGAGAGAGGGCCGGCTGGGAGACTGACAGCACAGCCAAGTCATAGGTGCTTTGAGGGGTCCATGCCCAAGGAGGGGGATGTGGCCCTGCAGGAGCACAGACAAAAAGACGGAGGAAGTTAAGGTTACTTTACCAGCTGCAGGCGAGAAAGGAAGACTTTCAGCCTGCAGGACAAAGACTGAAGAGTAGAGAGGTGTTAGAAGGTGAAACACCATTTGCTAATGAGACGTGGGAGGTGAGATGAAGAAGGCTAGATAAAGAGAAACAAAGCCATCTCATTTTTCTCCTTAATGTGTACTTAATTAGCGCTTTCTGTCCACCAGGCCAAATAATAGTTAGGCCCTAAGGAGAATACAATTTCAGAAAACACACATTGTCCTCAATAACTTCACATTATGAACCCTTAAGCTAGCATGGAACTGAAGCATGGGGTGGGGGGTGGGCAGCGGGAGGCAGAGAACAAAGTGGGAAGGGAGCACTGTGGGGTGGTGGGTGTGCTAAGGTGACTACATCTGAAGGGGAGATCCTACACTTCCAAAATGTCAATGACAATGTAAACCAGCATTCTTATGTCCAAAAAAAGATTAAAACTAAAAGCAAAATACGTCAAGTTAGCGTGGGCGACACAGAGGCCGAGTGCAGAGCTTCCTGAAGGCAAAGGCACTGGTACCTCTGAGATGTACAGTAAGAAGCAAGTATTTGGTCTTTGCCCGTTTTTGGCACAGAGCGTCTCAAACCACCAAGCTTTCCTCAGTCAAAAAAGAGGGATGTTACATTAACGAGACGATCTGGGGGCGCTCCTATGGATGGGGGTGTGTGGTCAGTGGAGGCAGCCAAGCTATTAGAGGGCTGGAGCTTTTTGAAGTGAGAGAAAGCAATGTGTGAGTTAAAGGTCAGAAGACAAGCAAGGAGAACCCCTGAGGTAAAGACCGAGGCTGGCTCTCCGGTCTGCGAGGAGGGAGGAGCAGAGGGGCCAGCAGGACCTCCAGAGGGCACGACTCTTGCCCTGGCCAAGCCACGCGGCACCACCTGTCTTCCAGAAGAGAATGCCAGGTCCGAGGCCCGGTGTCTTCATTCGACAGCACACACCAGAAATAGGAAGACAGAGACGTTCTGTAAACCACAGGAAGAGGCCATAGGAAAAGGTTGATGCCGCCTAAGTGGGGATAAAGGGGAAGGTGAATTACAAAATTATTATGAATGGCAGCAGAGGCCAGGGGACCACATGGGGAAGGAAGCCAGGCTTCCCCTTTCCTCAATATAAAACAATTCCAGCATTGCACTGGAAAGAGAATGGAATGCTCATCAATTATATTAAAAGTAGATTGACTTTTTAAAAATGCAGCAGTGTTTGCCAAAAGCAGATGGAAAACAGAAATTCAAAACAAGGAGAGGTCATTTGCAAAACCCCAGCCTTGCCACTAAATCCCAGAGGTGGACAGCTCTCCTTCATCAGCACGGTGCTGATGTGAGAAGGGTGGGAAGGGGGAGGCCACGTGGGGGAGGGGGCAGGAAAGCCAAGAACTGGTTTAGAGGCCCTTCTCTCCATCACTTTCCAAGATGGAGAAAGACATCTCCCTGTCCCCCTCTGTGTAACAGGCACTGGTATCAACTTGGAGTCCGTGAATAGCTAAGTTACATCCTTGTGGGAGTCAGGATTTCCTTCACATCCCTGCTCTGGATACACACTCATTAATCGTGGACACTGCAATTTATTACAGCTGAAACCAGCCAAACACTGGTGATTTCTGAGCCCAAACTTGGACAATCACTCTCTTTTTATAATATTGGAATTGCAATTCTCAAGTTTGAAATAACTCTAGAAATATCCACTCCATCTTTCTCCAGTTCCCTGTTGGGAGAGTCAAATCCAGAAACACTGGTTGATTTGCCCGAGTCTGCAGAGCATGTTAGTAGCAACAGGAGGGCTAGAATCCAGGACTCCTGGCAGTTGTTACACTACAGAATTGAAGAGAATGAATGACTTTGGCTTTGCATAATTAGTTCAAGAGCAAGGTTTATAATGCATCCAGTAGATATTTTAACAACATTTAGTTATTATATTGCTTTCATAAGATCTAGGAAGTGCTGATGTAACTAGAATAGCAGGAATGATAAGCATACACAAACATTAATCATGATTCAAATGATTTAGGGTTCTATAAAAAGCTTTAAAATATCCTCTCAGAACTCTTGCCATAATGAAGTCTTACTTTACTTGAAACAAACAATGGGAGGGAGGGGAACTAAAGCTTTCCCACCTATTTCTGGGGGAATCAGGAAAAGCTAGTGTGACTGGCAGAGTTTGCAAAGGAGAGATTAAATTAAAAGAATGTGGGCCCCACTACTTTAATCATCAGCAAGACGGAAATGTTTTTGACAATAACTGTCAATTTGCACATTAAGTCACTATTCAGTTATCCAAATTTGAAACACGGAGCACTGATTTCTTCTAGAGTGGAATTAAAAATTAAGACGTTACAAATCACAGGGAGTTGACTGTAATTAGTTCCTCTTACAGTTTCTTTTCTTCTTTCTTTCTTTCAAATGAGTTCTTCAAATTAGTACATACAAAACATGGTTTCCAGAAGACAGATGTGAGTGAGTCTAGAAACAGTTAGAAAAATAGAGAAAATAACCAAATGCTTTTAGATGCCAGATTCCTGGCTGGCGTTAGAGAACAGTGGACTTCTGAAAATGAAGAGATAAATAAAATTGAGATTTCTTTTTAAGCTGGTCAGTTCTTCCGGGTCACCGTGACTTCTGTTGTGCATTGCCAACCTCAGCATTACTCAATGTCTCAGCTTCTTTTGTTAAAAAATGGAAAATGACAGGTACCTCTCAGGTTTTTGTGCGAGTGAATGTCTGATTAGTTTTTAAGTGAATTTCCGTGAGAAATCTGAGAGATCACTTTGTTCTCTGACTCCCAGGGTCGACAGTCAGCAGTGCCTTGAGGTTAGGGTCATCTGAGGGAGTAACTCAGCAGCTGGGCCAGGACAGAGAAGGGAAAGGGGGTGATGGAGGTGGCAGAGGGCATGCACTCAGCGCTCTGCTGCTTCCTCTGCATTCTCATGGAGTGGGCACATCTCCCCACCGCCCAAGAATCCAGCCCTCAAACATGAGCCCCTGAAGCAGACAGCTCAGGGTTAAGCCCATGTTCTTCCCGTGGCCGACCATATGGCTCTGGATAAGGTGATTCACTGTTTGGTTTGGTTTGCTTATGAGACATGTGAAAGGATGGAGGGTAAGATTTTTCTATTACTCATGAGTGGCTGAGCCCCCCGACCACAATGAAGGCTGTCATGACTTTGGTACCATTGGTGGAGGGGTCCTCGGGGGGCAGAGGCCCAATTCTGACCACTACTATGTAAGGGTGAGTGTTCTTGAGGGTTCTGTTCAGGACTTAGTTTCATGGACAAGAGAAAGAGCTTCATCAAAAGAAATCCTGCCCTTTTCCTGACTTTCTGTGAATCCCTTTGGGTAACCTGGCACCGCAATGAGCGCATCATGCCCCACAGTGATACCCCAGACCACAACAAAGAGCTGACACAGTGAGAGCTGCAGAGAGGAAAGGGGGAGGAAGATGCCACCCCAAGGCCACCACTGAACCTTGACCTCAGCCTTCCTCAGCGGACCGTTAGACGCTGTCCATGCCTAAGCCAGTGCTGGCTGGGTTTGCTGTTGTTTACGTCTTTTCAGGCTTTGTGGACCAGCTCTTTTCTCAGTATGAGAATCCAAAGAAGCAGCCCACACCTAACACTGCTCATCTCGGGAATAATGGCCCGTCAACCCACAGCTCGTCCCTCCAGGCCTCGCGTCCTTCCCCTTCGTCCCTCTCTGACTGCCAAGCAGTGACCATTAAGCCCTTCCTCAGCAAACTCCCTTGTTTCAGGTATCCAGTCTGTTTCAGCCAACGGCACTTATCAGCAAGAGAGAAGAGGGTGGGAAGAGATTGAGGACGGGTACTTACTCCCACTCCCTTTCCTGCGGATCCTCGTGGGCTGGGATTTCTTCGTCCTGCTGGAAGCCACAGCTCCTGTCAGGGAGCATCTGTTCTCTCCAAGTTCTAAGGACCGCTCAACCCTCGAGGCAAGGATCCTTCCCCAACACTAGCCCCAGGCCCAAGCCCATCTTTATTGCTTCCTCTCGTCAAGGCCCACACCATCATAAACATCTGCTTATTAAAGCTCTTCAGCGCCCCTGTCATCGGTTTCCTGCTGGATTCTGACCAAGTAAAGTAGAAAGAACATGGGGTTTCACTGACAAACCAAGGGTCCAAATAAAAACTTACTAACTAAACTGAAACAAGTTACAGAAGTAAGAGTGCCCCACTTCTGTAAGTGGGAGGTAAGATCTACTCCAGAGGGTTGATGTGAAGGATAGAGGTGAAATGTCCTAAGTCCCTGGCATATGGAAGACACTTAATGTAGGCAGCTTCCTGCCCTGAACCTCCATTCTAACTCTCCCCTGAATGACTGCATGAGAATCCGTTGATTCCAAAGGCACTGATTTCATGTGAAAACCTAAGGTCTACTGTTAAGATGAACAGAAAGAAATGCCCTGGTAACCACAGCCAGGCACCAGTGACTTTCTATTTTCTGTAGCGCCTCTGCTCTCTGAGCTTTGAAGTGGTCTCGGAATCCTCAAGAAAGTCCTCTAAGAAGCCATTTCTTCCTCTCCTCTTCATCTGACATCATTTCTCATCATTCCAGGAATAGGGAAATCCCAAACCAAACTGTGAGTTGCTTAGGGTAACTGATAAAAGTCCATGTTTTCAGAAACATCTCTAGTATCTCCTAGCATCTAAAGCTTGGAGCCTGTTTCTTGAGTGGCCAGACAATGGATCATAGATTCATCTCCTGGCAGAGTCCTACCATCTGGGGTGCAACTTGAAATAAACACACAAGCAATTAAGGGAACGAAACCAGAAGTCTGAAACCCTTTTTTTCTCAAGGAGAGTGGATTAAACAATCCACTTACATAAAAAAAAAACTGTGGCATGAAATATTTCTACATAGCATTCAAGCCACTTACTGCACTATTGTTTATTATGCGCAAGTAATAAGCCTTGAACTAAAATCCTATTTCCAAAGTGAACTTCAAAAAGGAAAGAAAACTGAAAAGATACTGTTGTGGATAATGTTTTTTGAGCAGTTTGTGAACTGGAACTGAGATAATGAAACATGCTAGAACTTTGTTGTATCGTATAGAAGGCAAAGGTATATTTCTGTGCTTACAAACGAAAAGCAAATCTAAATGACTAGTGTGCTTGAAAAGCATGTGTGAGTGTGTATGTGTGTGTGTATGTGTTGGTTTCTATGCCCACTAGCCCTCAAGGAGCATTATCAGGTAGGGTATCTGTGAGTATGTACTATATCCAACCAACCTATAGCTACGTGTAAAGGCATTAACCTAAATTCCTTACAAAATAAACTAATTGAACTGCAGTAGCATAGCATAATAAAACATATATTGTTATTAATTCCCATTTTATAGATGAGAAAATCAAGGTACAAAAATGTTAGGCAAATTATCTAAAGAGCCAGAGCTTCTAAGTGGCAGAATTAATAGTCAGACAGGACTTTTATTCAAAAGTCAATGTTCTTTTAAAAGTATTACACTATCTCATGTATCACCAGTAATCACAAAATGTAATCCAATAAATACCTCTGCACATGGTAAATGAAAGTTATAGTTAAAGTCATAACATATATTACCTACATCTATTTTCTATCTAAGAAAAGTTAAAAAGCAGTTATTTAATGTAATAAAGGCTCATAATGAATGATCAAATACATCAAGGAGAGAGCCTCCCTGGTGGCACAGGGGTTAAAGTCTCAGCACTATTAAGCCATTGCCAGCCACTGCAGCATGAGTTCAATCCCCAGCCGGGGAGGGGGCCCACATGGCACAGCAGACCTCTCCTGCCTCGACCGCTGCTCCCCTCAGCAGTGTATTTCAGTCCATCTGCCTGTTCTGCTCCCCACTCTGTCGCTAGTGAATCCTCTGGCCTACACCCCAGTTCTTGTATGCATAAAATAAATTAAAAATAAATCTTAAAAAATACATATCAAAGGCACAATGGAAAAAGGTTGATAGTTAAGTGAATGGAAAAAAGGAGGATGGGATTAATGTTTAACATTTCCATTTATTTAACTAACATTTGTTACGTTACCAGTAGGTGCTGGGTCCTGTGCTCAGCATAGGAACACCAGAATCCATAACCCACCTGCCTGACCTTCAGAGTGGTCGGGCCAAACAGAGAGATGCGGATGCATAAATAACTTCAATATGTTATTCCAAAAGGAATGAGAAAATTACTCCCAGGCGCAGTGAGGGTACACCACAAAAGCTGTTGTCATTAAGACATCTGGTATGGGGTGGGAGAGGTTGGGAAGGGAGGGGAAAGACTCCATTGAGAAGGTAACCAGAGCACTACAGCAACTAGGAAAAATAAGTGATTTTTCAAAAGTTTCTATTTTTATTAATAGCAATTTATTGAAACAGAATTTATCTACCATTGAATTCACCTCTTTAGACTATGCAATTGCATGTGCTTCAATAGGTTCAGAGTATGCTTAATTTTAAGATATATTCATCACACCAAAGAAGTCCGAACCCCACACCTATTAGTAATCAGTACCCATTTTCCCGATAACCTTCCCCCCTGGAAATGACCACTCTACTTTCAGTCTCTGGATTTGCTTATTTTGGACATCTCATGTAAAGGAATCACATGACACGCAGCCCAGCAGGATCGGCTTCTGTTTTCAAAGTTGTACATATCAGAACTTCATGTGCGTTATTGTAGGAACAGACAACATTTCATTTATCCAGTAATTAGTTGATGGACATTTGGGCTGTTTATACCTTTTGGCTGTTACAAATAATGTCACTAAAAATGGCCATGTACAAGTTTTCAAATGGACACAATGTTTTCTTTCCTGTTGAGTATAGATGTAGGAATGCTCTGTGAATCTGTCAAATTAGCACTTGCCAAGTGGTGCACAGGTGCTGGGTGGTGAGAGGAGGTTCAACAACAGACCGTGAGCAAAACTGAATGAGAGAAGTTCGCTACTCACCAGCCCTGAAGGAGGAGCCACACATACCTTCAGGGGCTGCACAGAGAGGTCGCTGCCAAGCACAGAGAGGGTACATGTCCTCAGGTGGGGCGTTTGAGGTGATTGATCAATTCAAACCAAAATAGCTGGGTGTGGGTAAGTCGCATTTTGTCTCATCGAGGGGGACGCAAAGGGAAGGCCTTGGGAAGCACAGAAGACTTCCACAAGCGCCTTGGGGAACCAATCGGGAATTCACATTCGCTGTGACGCTGTGGGCGGACCTCCAGGACTTGCGCCTGCATGAGAGCTTCGTGCAGTCTCAGCCTCCCGAGGGACGCCAACTAAGCAGACAGTGAGCAGTACTGGGGAGTAGCTTAAACTCTCAACAAGTAGAACTTCTGAGTCATAAACTCCACAGTTTAACATTTGCAGGAACTGCCAAAGTGGCTGCATCACCAGCAATGTATGAGAGTTACAGTTTTTGCAATTCTGTGTGGCACCTGTTCTTGTCTACCTTTCCATTTCCATCATCCTAGTGGATATGTAACACAGCATTTTGGATTTGATTTGTATTTCCCTGATGACTTATGATAACAAGCATCTTTTCACGTGCCATTGGTCATTTGTGTCTCTTCTTTGGGGTAATATCTATTCAAATCATTGTCCATTGTTCAATTGGGTTGTCTTTAATTATTGAGTTCTAAGAGTTTTTGGTAATGTATACTCTCAGTTTAAGTCCTTAGAAGATATGAGTTGCAAATACTTTCTTCCATTCTGTAAGATGTCTTTTCATTTTCTTGATGTTATTTGAACTACAAAGGCTAAATTGTCAAATTTACCTACTTTTCCTTGTCACTTTATGCTTTTGGTGTCTTATCCAAAAAAAAAAAAAAAAAAAACATAAAGATTTATTCCCACATTTTTTTCTGAAAGTTGTAGTGTTAGCTGTTTTATTTCATCTGTGGTCTACTCTGAGTTAGTCTTTGTATATGATGTGATGTAGGGGTCCATCTCATTTCCTGCATATGGATAGCCAGTTGTCTCGGCATCATTTGTTAAAAAAGATTATTTTTCCCTTTGGATTGTCTTGACATTTAATTGACCATAAATGTAAGGATATTTTTCTGGACTCAGTTTTATTCCATAATTTTATATGGAAAAGCTCAAGATTTTTTGAACCTTGAAAGCTAAATGGGAATTCGTCAGCCAGGTGAGGTAGGACTAGGAAGTAGAGGGCATTCTGGCCAGAGATAAATGCATGGGTAGACCTGTGGAAGAGAGCCCCATGGGCACATCAGTGAGTGCAAGGGGTAGCTCTGGCAATAGCACTAACAGCTAGGGTAGTGAGAACGGTAAGACTTCAGAGGAGGATGTCTGACTTTTACCCTACAGAAGTATGGAGCATGTGAAGACTTGGACATGACCATATTTGACTGTGGAAAGCCCTTTCTGGAAGGAACATGAAAAATGAACTGGAAGACAGAGTCACTTCAGAAGTCATCTTGTGTGGATCATAATGAGTTTATCAGTACAACGGGGCCAGGAAGAGCGCTGGGTGCATAAAGATATGCGAGGGGGAAGAATCAGTACTATTTCTTCACCAGTTAGATGAGTTAGGTTGAGGTAAGGAGAAAAGTTGCTCATGACTTCAAACTTCCTACTGAAGAGTGCTACTCAGCTAGATGTAGGACAACTGCGGAAGTGCAAAATATACTCATTTCCATTTGGAACTCAGTAAATGTTCCTGAGCACTTTTGTGTGTCCAGGACTCTAAGAGTTGCTTTATGTATCATATTTAATTTATATGCATTATATCACGCTCCCTGTAAGGTCTTACTGATTTTGTCTACAGAAGAGGAAACAACATCTCAGAGAAAATACAAAATCACCTATTTTATATGGCTTATTATTAATGGAGCAGACATTTAAAACCAGACCTAAAATACTTAAGTATCTATAACAATTTAAGGCAATTTGTATGATTATAATTCAAACAGTGGAGAAAATAAAATTATACTACTTGTAAGCTCAAAACAGGAACTCTAACCTACTCTTCACCTCTCTCTACTGTAATGACTTTAGATTTTCACCACTGCCATATCTATAAAGAAAAAAAAACCCACAAAATCAAATAGGGATGGGGTGCAGTCTGAAAAAGAATTGTATTTTAAAAATGCCTTATTTAAATTAAAGATAAACTTAAATTCAATTGATATTTATTAACACCTACTACACTAGGATACTTTGTGTGACAAAAGGATAAAAAAAAAGCCAGTAATGTAAATCTACTTGTTTTGTAACGATAGAACCCACCCTCAAAGAGTATACTGACTTTTAACCCAGTTCTTTCCACTTTATTTGGTTTCTCCTTATTATATGCTCATAAAAAAACTATTCAGCAGTCGTTTATTCGAGAGAGTGTCACTGCTCTTCTACATGCTGAATAGGTGACTGAGCCTTCTGACTTTATTATATGATCTGGAGCGTTGCGCCCAGATTCTGAAAAGGCTTCACCTTTGAATCTTTGAACACTTCCTGTATGATGTGAGATCTAAAGAAATACATCAAATAACCCTGTAGAATGCACAGTTATTTTAATGAGTTCCTATTTTCTGGAAAATTAATGATGTACCCAACACACAAAAGTCACTCAATAACATGTTTGGAATTTACTACTTAATTCACTATCTTTGGGATTGACTTGAATAAGCTTCTTTAACATCTATAGTGTTGGCATACATTTTAATAGACACATTTCCATGGCATTTTATTTTAAAAATTAATTTTAAAAAATTACCTTTATCTTTAGTAATAGTGATGTACCTTATCTTCAATTTCACAAAAGGCAAGCGTGTGTTATAATTATCATTCATAACATCTTACTGCCACCCTGGATTGTGATAATGCATCTATGGACACACTCAGCATAACATATTCTCTAAACACTATCTTTTGCCCTATGATTTTAACATAAATCTGTGTATACCACAGAATTTTAAATTGCTCTCAAGAATATCTGGCTGTGTTCTCCAAAACAAAGTATTATAACCCAGGATTGAAAAGAAAATCACTATCACAAAGGACCACCTTGGCCATGGAGCCATTTCACTGTGCAAGTATGCAATCTCTGCCTTGCCATTTCTTTTGCCAAATTAAGCTCAGACAATGTAAACATTAGACAATGTAACTATTAGACAATGTAAACATGATCTTTATTCTATTTTGTCATATCCTGTATACCTTCCCAAATTGGCCAGAAGACCAAATTCAACTCTTCCCCACATCTAAGCTTCCTTACAACAATACGTTTCAGACGAATGTCTCCAAGTGCTGCGGACTACAGTTTGTGTTTCAGCCCAGCAATTTTATAGCAATGCTGTAAAGCAATGACTCCAATTTCATATAATCACACTTGGCACAGAGAGTGGCTCTTATCCAGACCTATTTAATTTCACCTTTTAGGAATTATGTAAATATCATATGTCTCTTTTTGAAATCCACCACCACGGGCTTGCATTGCTGACCTCATCTCTCGCCGACCACACAACGGAGCGGGCTTAGCATTTGTCTTCTTTGCACTTAGCTCATGTGGCGAGCACCTGAAAACCATTCTTAAAACTTACCACCCACTCTCTCGCCTGCTCTGCCTCTGACTTTTAAATCATGTTTGTTAATTTCTGTGGAGACTTGGCTGACAAGCAGGAAGTGATGTGCCGTGCTGCCGTGATCACAGAGGTACAGCAGCAGGTCAGTGGGAGGTTTTAACAACCTGGTTATTTATGATAGTTATTGGGTATAACGAAAATTAAGAGGAACATAAGCAAACGATTTTCTAAAGCATTTAACGTGTTACGTGTGTGTGCACATCCGTTCTGCGGCATGATGATAAGCATACGATCTCTGCATGCAGCTAGACCTGGGCTGGACCCTCTGCTTCTCCTGAGGACATTGGGAGGATTCTTCTCCCGAGGTTCACTTGACCCCTGGGAGAGTGGTAATGACTGTGCCTCCCACCCAGGTGCAGGACGAGTATTACACGAAAAATTCACACAAAGCACTTCGCACCTGCCTGCGTGACAGCGTCTGCCACAACGCGCAGCTGCCATCACTGGTACAGTGTTGCTGTACTAGTTGGGTATTCAGGGGTGTCTTCACGATTAAAATGGCCTGGATCAACGAGATTGCGCCTCTAAATGAAACAAAGAACATCACTGCCAAATTTCAACTAATTCTAAACAACCGTAACTTGTCCTTTAGAAAATATGTCATTTCTTGATTCTTGTTTTAAATGTTTTTCCAAAACATGTTTGTGAAAATAAGCATAAATCCAAAGTACAGTAAGTCCTCACTCACTGTGAGGTCTTTGAAACTGCAGCCTTAAGTAAAATGGCATAGAGGGGCCTCCCTGGTGGCGCAACGGGCTGAGGGCCACATGCTGAGCGCCGCACTGTGAAGCATCCACCGCACTGCAGCACGAGTTTGATCCCCGACCAGGGAGGGGACCTCCCCTGTCTTGACCACTGCTCCCCCTCCGCAGTGTGTTTCAGTTCATCTGCTTGTTCTGCTCCCCACTCTGTCTCTGGTGAATCCTCTCACCTCCCACGTCTCTGGCCTGTACCCCAGCTCTTGTGTGCATAAATAAATAAATCTTCAAAAACAAACAAACAAATAAATAAATAAATCACTTATAAAAAATGACATAGAACAAAACCAAGTTGACTATAAGTTAATCAATACAAACAAGACTTATGTTCCTATGGTCGAATTCTGGATACAAAATGTCACCAAACTTCTAAATAAAGGCCCCAAACACTTCTAATAGTCAACAATCATTTATATCCATTCATTCACCTTCAAACCCACTTAATCCAGTTTGGCATCTTGGGTTGGGGGCTGGAACCTCTCCCAGCAGCTCAGGATTGGAATGGGGGCACTCTGGACAGGACACCCCTCTATCTCAGGGCACATCACTCTCAGCACAAGCCGCTCCAGCTGGGACCTTTGAGACGCCCATTGATCCCCCCTGCACATCTTTAGGATGTGGGAGGAATCAAAGAGAAAAGTGAAGGAAACCAATCAGACATGGGGAGACGAGGACAGTTGCCTGGGATGGAGTGGTTTTTCTCATTAAAACGACACTGAGTGAAGTCACGCTTTTCGAGGACCCATTGTAGCAGTTCACATCTATTGATAAATTGTACTACACGTCTCCTTGTCTTTTCCTGGTGTGTCTTCTCCCCTTCTCTAAACTCTGGCGTGCAACCTACTGTTCTGGCCAAGCGCTCAGCTAAAATGAAATTGGTTGAATAGATGTGGGTCTACCGAAAGGGTAGCCCAACTCTGCTGTGTAAGTCACTTCACCCTGGAAGTCCTTTGAGACAAGGCAAACAGCACTCCCCACTCAGAGTAAGATATGACTAGAGTGAAGCATCTAGAACGGTACGTGGTGCACTGCTGTAGAGCCAGAGCTGGCTACGTATGACCACCCACCAAGTGCCTCGCTAGCATCAGTGCACAGACACACCAACACAAAGTTGACAATTCCTTTCCTGGATCACCAACTACTTTGTAAGGTGTGTCCTCAGGCCAACCTACACTGTATGGAAATCTACACAGGGTGATTCTCTACCCGTGGGTACCTCAGGCATCCCTCAGCATCCTTAGGGATTTGGCCATCTCAAATTCCTACTTTGGGAAACAAAGTCACCTTTAGTGTTCTACTGTTGTTTTAACTTGCAAGGCTAAGGATTGGGGTATAGCAAAACTTTGCCACCCAATATTTTATCCCCTGAAACCATTCAGGACCTGAATTTCATAACAACATCTCTAACACCCATGTAGCTGATAATCCTTGGTAGGAGTCTGTTGAAACTGTCCTACTGTCATTTAGTGCATAGCTTACGTGATGATTGCAGTCCACCAGCTGAGCAAGAAACGCGCGCACATGTATGTACACACACACACACACACACACACCCTATCTGACCTCAATATGGAATGGGAGGATACCAAGGGAGGAGTTTCTGACCTATCTATGTAATCAGCAGTATCTTTCATTGCCCATGTTTCAGACATATGGCAATCAGCAGATCCTACTGACAGTATCTGGGAAAATGGCTCTACACCAGGGGGAAAAGCTTATGTTACCTTGGCAAGGAAAAGCCAGGCATGCTAGGGTGATTATAAATGCAGCAGGTGAGTTACAGCTGTTATAAAGGGTTTATTTTTCTTGACTTTAGATTCTCTACTGATTTGCAAAAATGGGATGTTTTGTGGCATCAAGTCTAGGGGGAGGAATAAGATGTTACTATCCAAGGCCACATTTTATGTCTAGCTGCTGCTGTAGCATTCACGGTGCTTTGCATCATGGCAGGGGAAGTTTCCATCGTTCTCCAGTACATTACTAGAAGAATGTATGGATCACAATGCTTGAAAATTAGTAATGTACATGACAGAGCTGGAGTGTCTGAGAGGCTGAAGTCAGCCTATTGTCTCGTCTCAGGTGCTCTGGGGTTAACAGCTTAATTTCTAAGCAAGAAAACTAAAGCATAACATCTTTGATACATAAAATTATTTTTATATAAATATGTGTCTGATGGTATTCTGTATTCTACTATGGTAACTAATTTCTCAACAGTGTTTAATAAAGGTTTTTATCAAGAAGATATAAGTGAGGGTTACAGAATTAAACAGGAATGTTTCAAGAATAAAGCTTGGGATCTGACAAGTTTTGACATGCTTTAAGGATCTGAATTAAGTACTTTTGTTTCACTTAAGTATTTTTCTCAATACTTTATTTTCTTTTAGGAAATAGTGAAAATCATTGACTTTTCTCTTGCTTTCAAAGTTGTATTCATTTCTTTGATTACATATAGTTTTAGGATAACTCACTGTATCATAAATGTAAAAGATAATTTGAATATACCTGTGACTTTCAGTATTTGGCCAAAAAGTGGGTTGTTTTTTTTTTTTTTGTAAGTCAAGGCATTACAACTTTGAAGCATCAGATCATAAACATTGTTTACGCCTATGGGAATCCACTTCAAAATACATAAAAGTACTTTGTTATATACAAAAGTGCAGAAGTTAGTTATACACACGTTTATTAAGCACATAAAGCTAAACCTGGTACATGAGCCGTCAGAACAAGAAGGGGCTCTACTGCCAGGAACGTAGGGGCCTATACATCTGATAAAATCTGTATTTATTATTATGCAACTCTCCAAAACAGACACAAGAAGACTCAAACTACCGACAGAAAAGGCCTTTATTGTTCTAGATTGACCTCCCAAAAGTTGATGGACTTAGGTGAAAGTTTCCTGAAACCTTCCATCAATGTTCCATCCACATTCAGGTTAAGGGCACATATCATTGCGCCGACACCTCCTAACTCTGTTCACAATAGGGCCACCACTTCCCCAAACTCAAACTGCTGACTGATTTTTCCTGAATGTGAAGTGTGAGATCTCGTGTCTCATTTAACAGCTCAAACTGGGCAGATCAAGTCACCACAGGCTTGAACCAGCTTCTCAGTGTGCCCTGAACTGGGGCAGCACTGGCGAGACTAAGGCCATTTCAGTGTCTTAAGCACAGTCTGATTATTACATGCAGGGCCCTCTTTTAGTCTCAGAAGAATCATATACAAACAAGGGTTCACAGTTCAAGCCAATGCAAACTGGAATTTGTCTAGAACTGCCAGTAAGGTAAATCAAATAGCTCTAAGTCAAAAACTACTTATGCCAAAACTCAATTTTATGGAATACAGAGGCATATATTTCAGATAACTATGTGTGTGTTTGTGTGGGTGTTGCGCCGAATTAAGTCCCCCCAAATTAATAAGTTAAAGTCCCGAACCTTCATACTTCAGAAAGTCACTAAATTTTGAAGAGAGTTTTTAAAGGGGTAATTAAGTTAAATGCGGTCACTAAGGTAGGTCCTAACTCAGTATGTCCGTGTCCTTTTAAGATGAGGCAGTCTGAACACAGACAGGGAAGACCGTGTGAAACAGACCCGGACCATTAGCAAGACAAGAAGCGCAGAGAAACCAACCCACGCACCCCGACCTCAGACGTCTTCTCCAGAACTGCAGGAACATTAATGTCTGCTGCTTAAGGCCTCCAGTCCAAGTTATTTTGTTAGGGCAACCATAGCAAACCAGCAAAGTGTTTGTGTGTGTGTGATCTGAAATGTGATCGCTACCCATGCTCGCCACGTAATATCCCCCCAGAGATTCTCGCAAGTTCATAGGGATTTGTGTACTCCCACTTAGCCTCTTGCCTCTCCTGAATTTCGTCCTTTTAGAAGTCATTTCACAATCAATTTTTGTGGTCCCTGTCACATGCAAACTGAGGGAGGACCTCAGGTCTCTTCTTTCCACTAATTTCATTCAAAATAAAGTAAAATGCTAATGACAGTCAAGAATTAAACAAAAACAAAACTCTGCCTTTATACAAGGTAACTGTGAACATGGCTGAGTTTATAGCCCTGAAATTCAAAAATTTTAAACATGAATATGCGCTATCTCTGCCCAACACAGTCCCTTAGTCATTTTCACAATTGGGAGATACAGCTTCCTATGAAGTTTTATAGTTATTATTCTCTCTCTCTCTCCTTCCTTTCCTCCTCCTCCTTCTCTTCCTTCCCTGCTCCTCCCATTGCTCTGTCTTTGTCTCTCCCTCCATCCTTTGTGATCTCCACTCCTCTTTTGGCTACTATGTTTTGTGAGTTGGCTCATGTTCTCAGGACTCCATTTTCTCGAGTAACGAATCAAACTATTTCCTCCAACACAGTACCTGCCTAAGAGAAATTCTGGAACTGATTGCTAAAGGATAATGCAGTTTTATCCCTTCTACATTATATTTAGCCAAGTTACTGAAAAGAGTGAAGGGAATTTTTCAAATTGTTGTTTTAACCTCATTCAAAAGAACATCAATCATTTTATATCGATACATCACTCATCTTTTGGCCCTCTAAGTCAGCTCAGATCCAAAACCTCATTATACAACTGGTGGAGACTATCTTTGAATACTGCAGCCCCACTGAAACTTTGAACCACACTTATGAACTCTGAACCTTACTTTTCAAATGGTCAACTGTGGCATTCAGCAAATGACTCAAACTATGATTCCAAAGAGGAGGATTTGAAAGTAGGAAGTTTTTGCACTCTCCACGCTCTATCAGAAACACGGGAAAGAAGGTTTCTCTACTCAGAAGATCGCACACACAATCAATAGATGCTGATATACAGCATCTAGCTGAAAAATATCAAATTATGGTTTGAGGAAGAAAATGAAAATAAATTCTGGTTCAAAATTACTTAAGAAACAGGCAGCTACTGCCACCTGGGGGAGGCTCTTTCTGTTTCACTCATGAAAGCCGATGTGCTGGTGACCCGACCCCAGTGGAAGACCTGCTAGCTCTCTGCCAGTTAAAGCCCAGACATCTCTCGATTTCATTCACACAGGAATACATACTCCACAGGACTTTTTGAGATGGCCAGAAGAAGAACCATAAGAGGGTTTCTACATCTTACACACCAAGCCATTCTTGGAAACCATGGGTTATAAACTAAGAAGTGAAAAAAATTAAATTTAAGCTTTTGAGAACAAAATAAAACCCCAGATTTTAAGTGATATTTATTTGTACTCCTTTTCTTATATATGCTATCATTAGTTGACAAGAAAAATGCACTCACACTAGTGATTACATTAACTGGGATAAGAGCACAGATTTGGATTATGCAGAAATAGCCAACAGAGCTTTCTTAGAGAAGTTCTGAATTTATGAAGTAGGTTCTGTTATAAAGCCAATATGTATTTATTGCACATGTATCAAATATTTATTTATTGAAACTTTCCATGAAATAATGATAGGGTAGTCATCAATTACAATGAAAAAATTGTTACCATCCTTTTACAAGTCTATATTCTGTTTAACACCTGCTCATCTTGCATTTCTTTATCATCTAGAAAAATTGCTCCCTTATTAGGAGTGTCCTAAAACAAACAACTTACTCATGGAAAGACAAGTTACAGGAAGTACCTATTAAAATTACAAGTCTGTCAAGTGACATAAAAAAGTCAGTGCTGATTAGACAAAGTAAGGATCCTAGTAATAGATTAACTAAATGAAATGCCTACGGTATCAGCCCCAGAGTGGTACAATAATATGCCAGAAGGTTAAGGTTCATAGAAAAGAACAACTACGCCAACTGGAGGGAAGCATTTGTGAAGAAAGAACGTTCACGTTTGGAAAGGTACGTGAGATTTAGCAAACAGATTGGGATTTCATCAATTTTTAATCATGCATGATTCGGAAATAAGAAATCTTATTGGCTGAAGTGCAGCGGATCCAGCTGAACGAGTGGGTGAGCTAGGGTCCCCATGAGAGACACCAGGGAGAAGTATCTTTGAATAGTGGCACGGGGTTCCCTCAAGATATTCATATTAGAATCAGATTGGGGTGAGGGGCATTAGAGAACAAGAAAGGTCAGAGGCACATGAAACTGAGAAATGGTATTAATAACAATAAATGTCAGTTATTAACTAGCTTTAGTTCTGAATCCGCAGAGAAAGCACAATTGGCAGTTGGCAGGGGTGTTGCCTTATCACTCTCATGAAACGGTTGATGGACTTAAATGCTACGAGGGGCTTACACTATGCAGAAAATATTAAGGACAATTCACAGGCATCGTCAATGGGTTGACGCTCCCCATGATTCCTTTCTCCTGGACAAGCTGCATCATGTAGTGGCTTCTTTATTTTTTTTAAAGATTTTATTTTTTATGCATACAAGAGCTGGGGTACAGGCCAGGGGCTTGGGGGTGAGAGGATTCACTAGAGACAGAGTGGGGAGCAGAACAGGCAGATCCACTGAAACACACTGCCGAGGGCAGCAGTGGGCAAGGCAGGAGAGGTCTGCTGCGCCATGTGGGTCCCCTCCCTGGCTGGGGAATCAAACTCACACTGCGGTGGCTGTGGAAGTCTCATAATACGGCTCTCAACCCCTTGCGCCACCAGGGAGGCCCTGGTGGTTTTTTTATTAAAGAGCATGATTTACTGTGTTGGCCACAGAAGTGATTTATTAGCTATTTCATAACAGCGAATACAAATAGTTCTTTTTTATCAGATAGTTGTCTGGTTATATAGACATTTTTAGTCCACAGAAATAGAAATATTCCTTAATGCTATTCATGTCTCATAGGCTAGAAGCATTCAGGAAGTTGGGGTGACTTTTGGCACCCACCACTTGTGCTTTCAGGGAGTGAGAAGTGGAGAGATGGGGACGTTAAACATGCAGAAGGGCCGTTTTCCTACTGTTCTATTCCTACTCCTCCAAAAGTGAACGAATCTCAAACACCACAGCCACATCTATTCTAAAGTCAGGAACCTCAGAACAGGTTCTTCCATCCACTCTCTGACCACTTGATGAGGTGACATATATCTCTTGCACCTGCTTAATATCATGTGATTTGGGGTTTTCCTCTATTTCTCTACCATGATTGCTTCTTCCTCTTCTCCTAATCCATACGCGACTGCTCTCACCCTCCCTCTGCAAACCACTGACATGACTCAGTGTGCCTCTGTCGCTGGCTAGCTCCATTGTCAAGGCTCGCCCCTCCACGCTGCGGTCTCCAGGGAGGAGGGACAAAGCTAGTGCTCCGGGCCAGCTCAGAAGCCTTGCCCGGGTTGGGGATGGGAGCCTAATGCCTGTGCCTGTCTACCCACAGCCATGACCCAGGCCAACAAGGTAACCATCAATGTGGCCCTCTTTGGCATGACTCAGAGTGGAAAAAGTTCTGCGGGGAACATTCTGCTGGGAAGCACTGACTTCCACAGCAGCTTTGCTGCATGCTCTGTGACCGGAGAGTGCAGCCTGTGCCACAGCTGTCACCTCCACAACTTCATGCGTCGAGCGGGGCAAGAGATAACCCTGCAGGTCCAGGTGCTGGACACTCCAGGCTACCCACACAGCAAGCTGAGTAAGCACCAGGTGAAACAGGCGGTCAAGGAGGCCCTGGCCCATCACTTTGGACAGGAGGGCCTCCACCTTGCACTGCTAGTCCAGAGGGCAGACGTGCCTGTGTGTGGAGAGGAAGCACTGGCCCCCATGCAGATGATCCAGGTAATACAAAGAGGCAATTACACTAATACCACTATTCCCTGATGGAGGGCACTACCCTAATAGGAGAGAACCAGGAAGAATTAATTCAAAGAGTAAAGCACAAAGGGATACAAGAACAGCCAGTAAAAACAACTTAATTTTCCCACTAGGTCATTTTTTACAATTTCCCTTGCAGGAATTCAGTCATTTTACAACCTGGTCATAGATCTAAAATGAGATGCTGAAATTAAGAGCTTAACTAAGTCCCTGACCCCTAAGAACTAGACACGCTACTAAAACAGCTCAAGAGTAGAGCTGGCACACCTGCACTTTCAGAAGCTTTCTGTATCTTGCGTGACACAGTCAAGCTTCAAAGTCACTGGATTAAAGTATCGGCTTAAATCCTTTTAATGTTGAAAGGCCAAGCTCTTACAGTTCTCCAATAAGCGGGTGTCCGTTTGCCAATGCACTGGGCTGAGCACCTGCACGGAGCTTGATGACTGAATGACATGTGAGCCCTGCCTGCCCTCAACAAGCAGTCCACAAGAGGCAGCAAGTGTAAGATGATGTATGTAGTGTCAGTGCAGCGTGATGGGTGGGTGAAGAAAGGAGGCTTCACAGAGACTCTTATGCTAAATATTCAGGGGAGATTGGTGAGTCATTTAGAGGAAAGAAATTAGCACTTTCAAATGCTTCTCTCATTCTGAAGGAGTAGAAAGGCTCGTTCCAGCCGTGAGCAGACCACTGGGGACACAGGGTGAACATGTAAAACAAGTACTTCTGCCCACTGGTTCCCCAGGTTTTATTCATGTCACAAAGTTCGGTCAGTCTAGAAGAGGTGCTGGGGAGAGGTCTGTGCAGGCCACGGGGCGGGGCACAGGGGGATGCCTGCACACAGCAGACCACACCCACAGCTCCTGCAAACCGCTCATGGGTCTCCATCCTACCCCTCCTCTTGGTTCTCTAGTCTGGGGCCACCCAAATTCAACTAGCCCTGACTAGTGCTACTCAACGTCCCCAGTGTTACTGAGCAGACTTCAATTCTACTAGGAGTTCCAGGTTAACTAAACAGGGAACAGAGAACAGATAGTTGTCCACTGCAGAAGAATCTGCATAAATATTACTCTTCTTTCGGTCCAACCTCTGGTCATTGTGATACGGATTTGTGATATTTAGTATACTTTGTTTTAGAGATTTTCTCCTTTCCTGGTAAAGGCATAGTGCTCTCAATGACAGACCCAAGTTTTGTTCCTCAGTAACTGTGCATATTTTTAAAAATTTAAAAAAAAAAAAGGCCATATGTGTAATCACAAAAAACTAGCGGAAAAAATTAGGGTGACAAGAGTACAAAGAATAGTCCTCATCATCCAACTCCTGAAAAATCAAGGACATGTTGTACAAAAGCAAAGATGAGAGGATGATGGCAATTAAGAAACAATGTGGAATCTAGGAAAATCCACAAACCTCCTCCAAACTACTAAAGCCTGCATTTCAAACAGTATTTCTGGTAGAAATCAAGGGGTGGCAGTGGGGGGGGGGAGCAGGGGGGTACTGCATCAATTCCATCAATGTAATTTTTAAGCCGTTTTAAAAATTCATTTAAAGCTATTAAATAAACAAGTAGCTTAAGCTATTGATGGATGTAATTCAGTAAATGCATAAATATTCCTCAAATACTAACCTGACTCTCTCCATATGGCTCCAAATTTTTGTCTTTGCTGGTTCTTGGCTAAGCCAAAAAGGATACTTTAAAAGGCTTACATTTTTGAAAATAGATTTTTCCAGTTTAGGGTAGAGAACAATATGGCAATGCCTTCACTTTTTTTTATGCAAGTGCATTCAATTCCTACATGTCTGCAATCATTTTAAATGCTCTCTGGCTCACAGCCCTCTCCACCCATGGACGTGCTCCTTAAGTTGGTGCCCAACTCAGGGGTTGAAGGCACAGAGGAGATGGCTGGGGAAAGCTCAGGTCTGGAGCACTTCTTAATTCCAGAATGAATAACTGCTCTCCTCCAGGATAACTCCTCAGAGGGGCAGGGGGCCTCCTAGAGGGGCGGCGGGACCCCCATGAGGCACCAAGGTCCTGCTCTGGGATCCCACCCTGAAGGGTGCTTGTGCAAAGGCTGGCCATGTGCAACCTTCCTTCCGAGGAGCCTGGGAGGCTGGTGGCAGCCATCTGGATGCGCTCTCAGACTGGGAGCAGCTGCAGAATGTCTGGATATCCGGCAGACCTGGCAGCTGTGAGCAAGGAGCAAGGAGCTGTTCAGGTCCTCTGGCTGCAGGCACACCCAGGGATTCTTTTTTCCCCTGGCTCATACAAAACGGGAAAAGGAACACAGCCTTCTCCCTTTCCCGTCCTGCTTCCCAGGGCGCTATGATGGCCACGGGAGCCTGCAAGGCTAACTCCTCTCCCGCTTCTCCCTGTTGTCCCTTTAAATCTCTCTCAGTTTGTGCTCTAATATTTTAGAGGGGTTAGATAGAGCCAGCCAGCTGTGACCACTGAAACATTTCCCCAAATGTTCTCTTTTTCTTTATTTATATTAGACCATCATTGATTTACAGCAAAATGAAGGAGATGTCAGTGAGTCATAACCCTAACATTGGGTAATAAAGGGGCTGATTCACCGGAATGTTATCTGCATGTCACTTGAAAGTCTAAAAGGCCCACCAGTAAGGAGCTGCAACAGATACGACAGTCACCTTAAAGAGCGCTAGCATGAGCCTGGCTGCCCCGGGCACTGCATGCAGAATGGCCTTAAAGGTGTGCTGCCCCACTGCTATGGCACCAGGCATTACTCCTGGGTACACGCAGGCTTACAGTCAACCCCTCGACAGTTGACGTTTCAAGTGGGAGTGTATACAAAATTCAAGGTCAGAAAATACTAAATAAAGATTCTGGCCTTCATTGTGAGATTGAATGTAATCGAAAATAAACTCTAGGTATTTAACTGTAAACGTCACTAAGACGCTCCTGGCTTCAGCGCCTCGCGTGTAAGATGGGATCATCTCTCCTAGGGTCAAGAGCTCTTGACCCTAGGGGACTGGAGTTAACAAGTGTCATGTGCTTAGTAATGAGCCTGATCTGTGGTAAACGAAAACAGTAAATGATGACAATTACCATTACGGTTTTGATTGTTGTCATCACCACGCAGGCCATGATGGGGACATGCTCTATGAACGACTAGGGTAGCGTATGATGGAGGCTGAGAGCAGGAACCGGGAGATACACAGCCTGTGTTCCTCCGTAGCTACTTCCTGGCTGTATGGCCTTGCACATGATTTCCCTGAACTTCAGTCCCTTCACTGGTAAACTGGCCCCGACAACAGTGCTAGTCCACTGGGTTACTTCTGAGATTAATACATCTTATTAACATCTTATTAATTCACCATTGTGAATTCACTCGGACCCTGGCACAGAAGAAGTGCACAAATAAACCTTAGTCAATTCGCTATCATTTGTTAGTATTTGTCTTATACTCAAATTAGGACATCTTATTTGTAGTCTTCCTTAGGGTTATCCCAACAGGCTTCAGAAGAAACCAAGAGTGAAATCAAACTTACACCACTCTGATGTAGAACTGTGACAACTTCCTTACTAATGCAGAACCATGGTAAGAAAGGTCACCAGGGTGGCGAGGTTAGACCAAGTAGCTTGGTTTAGCAGGCAGGACATGGCCAGGCAGCCAGGGACGTCCATTCCAGGCCCAGTCTGGACAATACACTGTGTAGCTTTGGCCAAGATGTTTAACATCACAAGGCTCTTTGTCCTCTTCTATAAGATCAGGCAGCTTGGGAGGGTGATCTCGGAGGCTGCAGACTCTGAATCTAATCTAACGCAGTCTTATCATTTAGCTTTGGCTCTCTGAGAAGGAAAATGTGCTGCGCTAAGTGGGATGAGAGTAAGGGAATAGCATGAAATATAAAGAATGGTCCTTGTTGTCCTTCTGTTCCATGGTCATTTTTTTTCTCAGTTGATGTAATAGTTGGCTTTTTTTAAAGTTTCCCCCTAAAAAGTCCAGATGCTATGATTTCATCAACCACAAACAAATGGGGCAGGGCTGGTGAGGTCCTGGGAAAATGAACACAATTCCTGGAAAACAAAGTTTATATCCTAACTAGTTGTCCCAAAAGGACTAGATGGACTCATACTCATTAACACTCTGCAACCAAAGAGCTCATGACTGATTGTAAAATCTCCATCTAGCTTAGTAGTATGTTTAAATTATTAACACCAGATAACTTACATTAACTTATCTTGCGCTTGCATTTTTCCGTGAGGGATCAATCAACTATGATTACTCTCTCTCTGGGTCCACAGAGAACACATTTGGCCACTAACATGATGACTGTACACCAAGTGACACTACTTTCAAATATTCAATCGTTTTCCAGCCAAAAATCAATCTAAAGATTATAAGCTAAACCAACCATTCTCTTGTATTTTTGGCAGTCATTCAAAAGTGCAATTTCTCTCACAGTTTAGGAAATGCGCATCCTTTCACAAATAATTATCAACATATAAAAACTTCCCAGTGGCTGAACACATGGGCTCATAAGTAGTGTTGAGCTTACAAATCTATTATCCTTAGGTGCTTTAGCTAATTTTCCCTGAATGACATTATGGTTTAAAGTATAGGAAATGTTTGGAGGAGACAAAGAGTGCATGTTACTGTACGCTACAATACAATAGAGGAAATCAGTCTAAAGGCAGACTGTGAATGCTACACCATTTAATGCAGTAAGTACTAACTAACAAGAGACGAATTCTATGAGCTCAGGTTCAACAGAAACTCAGGGAAAGTTAATTGAGCCAAACAGTTTATCTAGCATGAAGTTTTATTATGGTGATGTTTTAAAAATACTTAATGACAATATCTAGATTTGGGAGTAGCACTCGGGGGCAAAAGCAGTAACTAATTAACTGGTATTTAACATTTTAGTATGAAATTCAATATAAACACATTAGTAATGTGCTGGCTGAGCATCAGGTCTGGGTCAAAACAGAAGACTCGAAAGACAGGAGTGATGAAGGATCAATACTTGTACTCGTATGGGGATAATGCCAATACTCTACAATACCCAGTAATGCTCCAACGCCCTCCTAGCTTGGTATGTCTTTTCCACTCAACAATTACAATACTCAAGGCATCATCACATGCCAGAAACTTTTCCTAATTCTTCCCCTTTGCCCCTAATTTCCATCTCACATCCCACCCCACCCCAACTGAACTGGCAGTACAGAGCCGAAAAGCCCACTTCTAAAGCGCAGGCGTCTTTCCTATCACAATACTTGCAATTACCACGAATTCAGAGTCTTTTTTCCCTTTGTCCTTCATTTTCAGTTCCTCTCTAGAACAAAGCAGACCCTCAATAAATATTTGTAGAGTGTTTTCGAAAAATTCAAATTTGCAGATACCATTCCTAACGACACTTGCATAAATGGCCCAGGAATCTTCCTACTCTTGGAACCTAGATGTATATAGCACTTCATTTGTTCTGATTTCTTAGGACTGCTATAACAAATTACCACCAACTGGGTGATTTAGGAAAAAATTACTGTTTGGGTTCTGGAGTTAAGTTTTAAAAAGAAGTTAGCAGGGCTGCTTCATTCTGAGGGCAGTGAGCCAAGGGTCTGCGAAGAACATATTTGCTGCTTGATTTGTGGCTGGAGGGCTGTGTTTGTGTTCATGTGGCCGTCTCTCTCTGTATTCTTTCTTCATGGAAACATCACCTATTTAGGGCAGCAGTCACATTCTGAGGTATTGGAAGTTCATACTTCAATGTACAAATTTGCAAGGGGGAGCACATATCAATCATAACACCAATGCCTGTTTATTTTGAAACTCCGACTCCTTTCCCACAGGAGATGTTACAGTACACTGAATATATGGCACATCCTACTAATTCTGCTATATCACTATTAGCAAAAATGTAGTTTTGATATTACATGCACTTAGAGCTATGTTTTCAAAAACTGAGGTTGATTAAGGTTTTGCTAATGTGTATTTTTAAAGGCACAAAAGAATAGGACAAAGCACCTCTTTAAAAATTATTTTGTAAAGTCTAGAAACTTTGCGAGAATACTTATTCCCTAAGGTATCTTGAAACATCAATTCAGATTTTCTTGAAGCAGGGCACTTTTAGAAGAACTATAAATTGAAAAGTATTTCATGATATAGGCAAATTTTGAACATACACGAGGAAAAAATTAGACCTATTCCTGAAGAGAATTCCTGACTACAAAATAGAAATTGCAAATCCACGATAATGAATTACACAGCTAAAGAGAAGTTCTACAGAAAAGTACAATTTTGTGACCCGGAGATTAACTGAATGTCAGAACGAAATACTCAAAACAAATAAATAAAATCCCACACTTTCTATATGAGATGATGGGAAGAGGCTGGGTTCCAACTTAATCAACAGATACTTACCAAGAGTTTACAATGTGCTCAAGCTTAGACCAGTAAAGACCTCATTTTCAAAGAGCTCCAGGTCAAGTTATAGAGGTGAACGTGTAGAGAGCACTCATAAAATCGAGACTCTATTATTAGCAGTTAAAAACTGGTAACCATGGTCTCAAGGTGTTTCTAATTTCAAGTATTTTTCTCCCACAATTCCTGTATTTTCATATTAAATTTACACATCCTGATTCTTCCTTCCTCCCCTTCCTCCCTCTCACTCTATACTTTATTCCTCTTTCAATCCTTCCTTTCACTATTTCAAGTCATTAATATTTTAACTATATCAATAAAACTTTATATCTGGGACTAAACACTAGTTATTCCTACTTCCTTCTTCTGCTTATTCAAGGCCCTGGATATTTCTTGCTATGTTTATTTCTAAGCATTTTCCATTTTTCTTACTATTATAAACTAGTAGCAGCTTTGGAGATATTTTGGTAATGGGAGTGTTCGGAATGGAGGAATGATATTTTACTGTCACAATGTCATTACTTCATGTAACTTTGGAAATATTCAGAAAGTTAAATGCTTATTTCTAGATGCCTTTCATATTGCGTGAACAATTTGCCACATGCTGTTACTTCTGCTTTTTATCAGCTTACTTTCACTAATCAAACAAGAATTTATTACATAACCAACTTCCAAATATTACTAAACAAAGGCACACCAGCCTTCAATGTTTTCAACAACATGAGAGGAAGTCATCCGATAAATTGGGTTTGATTCTAGACATGTGAAGAGGATGCAAATCACAGTAATATTTTATAGCTGTTCCAAACCACCAAATGTATCTTGACCAGAGCTTTTCCATTACATGTCACCTGATTAATCAATAGATTGTAACCAGATTATGTAGTTATAAGTCCTTAGAAGATGTTTTTAGCAATGACTATGACAACATTCCTATAAGAGAAGATATGGCAATTCTGCTGGCCCAAGTTTCCCTAACGTAACGGGTCTCAGTGCTTCGAACCTATTCAGACCGACAAATGATGTAAATGTGACTATAGCATACACAGCATTAATTATACACGTGTGGGTATTAGGCATAAATAAATTACAGGCAGCAATGTAACAGCAAACTGGAGCTTTTTAAAAAGCCCTTCCGTGCCCCTTGATTTGATTATATTATTTGAGCCAGTCTTCACTGCTCATTGTCTCTATCAGCTTTTAGAAACAATGACATGCACATCTGTTGACTGTCTATGCTGGACCATAAAATCTCCTTTGCTCATTTATGAGGGATATGGTCTAAGTCAAATAGCCATTTCATGACTTTTCTCTTTCAGGAACTTCTGGGACAGTCTTGGATGAATTACACTGCCATTCTTTTCACCCATGCAGAAAAAATAGAAGAGGCTGGGCTTGATGAAGACAAATACCTACATGAGGCCCCTGATACACTGTTAACCTTACTGAATTCTATTCAGCACAGATGCGTTTTCCAGTATAAAAAAGGAAACTCAGATAATGAACAAAGAAGAAAAATCTTAGGAAGACTCGTGGAATTTATAAAGGAAAATAGGTACCAAGTTCTGACCTTTAAATAAAATTTAGAGAAGAGGGAAAGATCATTGGGTTTGGAGTCAGAAGTTTCTGGCATGGAGTGGATAGCCAACATTCCCATACACTGTCAGTCAGCGTCTAGCCCGATGTAACACTCCGGAAAATGCAGTTAAAGAGAACATAAAGGAGTCAAATTTTCTTATGAAAATCCTTTGACACAACCTTTATACTCTGAGGTACATAGTCAACAGAAACATGTACATTTATGTGCTGAAAGACAGCTATGCACAAGAATGTTCATAGTAGCTAAAAGCTGAAAATGATCACAGCAGATGA
This sequence comes from Galemys pyrenaicus, assembly GCA_019455555.1. Lineage (NCBI taxonomy): Eukaryota > Metazoa > Chordata > Mammalia > Eulipotyphla > Talpidae > Galemys > Galemys pyrenaicus. The sequence continues at coordinate 2,023,247 of JAGFMF010011608.1, read as the reverse complement.
GATGTCCACCAGCAGCAGACAAGGTAAGTTAACTGTGGTATATCCACAGTGGACAGCCAGCAGGGATGGGAATGGGCAAACTACAACGGCAGGCAGCCGTGCTTATGCAGGGCCCAAACGTGATGCTGAAGAAAGAAATCAGCCACAAATACATACTCTGACTCCACTTGTACAAGGTTCAAAACAGCTGAAACAAAAGCCATCTAACTCGATACCAGAAGTGCACAATCTAAGGTTTTTAGGTTCATTTCACTTTTATATTATTGCCATTCTTAATAAATAAATTTACCCTTTCTTAAATGAACAAAGGTAAAAGTAAGGTATGTAGGCAAGTAGGTACATAGATCTTTTTCTCCCTCTCTATTTCTAGATTTAATCTGGATCCTTAATTATTTTCCATTACCTATTTTTATATTACTGTCACTACCAAATAATTAAAATGGTTTTATGTCACTTCTTGACATGAGAGGACAAGTTCCCCTATATTGTTGTTTTTTATTTTCCTCAAAATATACTCTGGCAATGGAAAGGGCCGTGTGGGGAACAAAGCGTGGAGAGCACAGATGTCTTGGTGACAAGCCTGGTGTGGTGACATACATCTGAAGAGGAATGCCTGACCTCTAAATCAAGTACCATGTTGTCTAATAAAGTTACTGCAATAAAAGTAACACATTTTTAAAAAGCCAAAATATTCTTTGCCTACTCTCAGGCATTTGTTCACATCTATTTCCAAATCTTATTTTTCTGATTAAAAAAAAAATTCTGTCATAGTGTTTATGACAGATAATATTCTGAGTTACTAAAACCTCCCAAGCAAGAACACAGGCTGTTTCTCCACCTTACTTCATTATTTATTTTATATTACATATTTCTTACATTTTTTACTTAGTTTTGCTGATCTCAAAGTTGCTATTCAGTTTTTCTCCATAATAATGTACAAGTTCTACTCTAATGCATAGCCATCAAAGATTATTTGCCTGTCCAGAATTCAGAATCACTACATGCTTCTCTGTTATTGAGAATGACAATTAGTTCTCTAACCAAGAACTTCCTCTGTCTACTTCTCAACCACTCAAATAAGACCTTAGAACATTTTCAATCCTCCTACCTGCTCCTCCTTGCCTATCCATCTCAGGGAATGGAGATCATTGAGATGCCTTTCTTCCCCTATATTACCAGTTCTTGCTCGAACAGCTCATTAATTATTTCATGACTCCCCCTTCTTGACTGTCCTCCTATTAACACTTACACTGCACCCCCCCCCCATTCTTTTTGGTTAGTGTGTTCTCTTAATATACTCCAAACTCTACCACACTATCCAAGCGGTACTGAATTCCAGACATGCTCTTCTACACACCATGATGTACAACGTTCCTAACTCATGGTAATAATCAGTGTTAATTGATGTAGGAAGGTAATCTGAGGCTTGGCAATAGGGTAGCTGGATCAGATGAATGGTAAGGCAGTAAGTAAACAAGCCTTGCAGCTGCGTTTCCCATGAAGTTGGGTTCAGCTTTTCTGTGACAGAAAAAACTGTGGTTAACTCACCATCAGAAGGAACACTGTAAGCCTGTCTTCACAAAAGCAACAGAGTATGACAATTAGAATGAGTCATATAGCCCACACGTGACCCCTGGTTGGGAACCAAGACTACAGGAGAAAGGGATCACCTGGGTGATATTCCAGAAGCAAGAGGTCTAACCACTTGGAAATATGGTCTTCTAGATATAAGGGCAAGTTTGTAGCTATCCAATAGACTTCAGCAAGTCTGTATTCCTTTGCCTTTTACCCAGTCTCTAGCCAAGAAGTCTCTAGTCCTCTGTTCTCCACACTTTCAAAAATCAATATAAGCCCCTTCTTTTTCATGGGCAGAAGATTTGAGATTTAACTCCTATCTTTTGGCCAGTTGATTCACAAACCCTTTGTTCTTTCAAAATGCTGGTATCATAAAGTTGGCTCTATGTACATCAGGCAGTGAGCCCCTTGGTGTGGTATCAAATATAAATGTGTGTCCCTTGAGTAAACTTTCCACTACTGGAACTTGCAGTTCCACACCAGTTCCCACAACTTGAACCGAAAGAACAATGTGACCAGACTTAGATCTGGGTAAATTAACATGTCCAGAAAGTTCACCTTTGGTTATCTTTCCTGTCACCTTGTCTGTTAGAACAGGTAATTTGTAAGTTTTCCTCATTACCCTCCAGGTGCACAACGTATAGATAATCTCATGTGGAATCTAAACATTTCTGCTAAAGTTAGTTTCCACTAAACTTAAGTTTTGACATTTTAGTTGGAATCTCATAGTACAATATCTATTGGGATATTAGTGGTTTACCCCAATACTTAATAGCTCTGACCCTCACTAAGTTATACTTCTGGAAAAATCACCTCAATTAGCAATTTCAGGCTTTCTTTCAGTTATGCTTATCTATACTCTGCCTTTTTTTTACATAAAGAATTTGCTTAGAATTTCAGTTCTGTTTATTTTCATCAATATCACAATTCTTTTACATAAGGCTCAAGTTTTTAGGTGACACTATTTTCCAGATTCTCAAACTACTTTAAAAATATCTCCTTCCATAAGCATCTGAAGCTTTTGTTTTCAATGCACATACTTTTTAAAAGAGAAAATATTATTCTTTCACATGAAAACTAAAGGTTTTGGGGAAAAAATATTTCTACCAATGTCATTCTCTTTTGCAAAACGTACTAAAAGTGAATTTTAGTGTGCTTTTTACATTAATGTTTTTCAAAGAGAAATCAAGTTGTGGTGTTGATTTTGGATGAGTCCTGCACTGTTCTTTCCAAATACCCCAGATGTGAAAAGTTGAGCAGGCTTTAAATTAATAAGTATCAGCCAAACATGTAATCTTAGGGCTAGAGTTAAGTGGATACATGTACTGAGAATACTTCTCTACCGGGAGATACAATATTTTAATGAGGCAATTTTCAAAAAAAAGGGTATGGTTTATTCAGATCAGTCTTAATATCAGTTCACACATCACGTGAACTGTAGAAGTGAACAGACACCAACAGTTGCTATCTGAACAATTCCCTGAGCAGCATGCAGCAACAGAAAAGGCAAGAAGAGCAGTGAGCACTTTCATTAAAAAGGATTATTTCTTTTTTCTTGCAGTTACGAGCCACAGGCTGATTTCTGCCGCCTGTTGCTAAGGACACTAGTTTGCCAAATAGGAAATGATACTGGTGTAAACAAAAAATCGTACATATTTTACTCAAAATCTCCGAGAAATGGGAATAGTATATGCTGGGGGGGGGGGGCAGGGGGGAGGGTGGGAGGAAGAAAAAGAAAGGAATAGATAAGTGTGAAAAATAAAATATATAGTAATTAATTCACATTGTGAAATTCCAGATGGCTCACTTTCAAACCAACAAATATTTCATTGTTCTGGGTTCTGTCTCCAATTTTTTTTTTTTTGAATTATACTCCAATGAATTTTCACTGCCAAGACTTATCCAAAGAACAACCATAACTATATTAAGTGCAACAGGAAAGAAGTCTAAGTCACCAACTTTTTTTCATTCCAACAAGCTCCTATCTGAAGAAGGTCCAGTTTTGTATAGAGGCATATTAATGATCAGCAACTATGTCTATTCTCATCATTATTGCAAATTTTGGGCTTATCATCCGAGTGGCAGTGGAAGCCGGGTAAACCCACAGAGTCGTTCCTAGTTTAAATCTTTATATACCTACCTACCAATCTGGAACTTAGTGACTTCAGAGTGGGTTGGCTGGGGGTAGACGTCTAGAACTACTCCAGTTGCCAGCAGCAGCAACAGCCTCATTTTGCCTCCCAATTCTTCCTCTGAACTCCCCCGAACTCCCCCACAGCAAAAAGAAGCAATTGATTAAACCACTTTGAAACCACTTCAGAGGGGAGTTCTATGATCTCAGCTCTCCCTTCAGAATTGCTTCAATACTCCACTAGAGGAGCCACCCTAATCTCCTGGTAAGAACTACTCAGGTTTAGATTTTTTTTACTTTTCACTATCTGTCCTTACAGTTTAAACAGAAGTTTGACTTATTTTTCAAATAAAAGAATCCACATGACTACTTAACTGACATTCAAGAAAGAGTTGGGATGGAGAACACAGGAACTAGTAAGAGTTGGATGAAGATTAGGTTTCAGCTAATTAAATCTTAGAGCATGGGTATTTATTTTTTCTGTTCTTATAAAAAAAAAAAAAACTGGTGAGACATGTATGAAAGCACTTTGTAACCTATAAATCAGTAAATCGCCAGAAGATAATTCTATATTCAAATGCATAATAGATATCACTAACACATCCCCTAACTTCTGACAGAGAAGGCATAGTTATCCTTAAGTAAAATTCTGAAGGGCAAAGCTTTTTCCACAAGAGCAGTGTGCAGTGTGATCATTAGCCTGACATTAATTTGCCTACCTAGTTGTCATTTTGTAGCTTGGTGAGGATGTTTAGTTCCACACAATTAGACAGCACTCAGAAGCAGCACCTACTCACCATTTAAGTAATAAAGTTCATGGTTTTGGATATTTTTATATTTTTAAAGGTACAACACAAAATTTCTAGAAAAAATGAGAAGATATACCCAGGCCCAGGTCCTTCCAACGCCCCTGTTAGACGCAACAGGTCCTACTCCACCCACCAAGAACCTGAAAAGAATGTTTCCGTTTATGCCACACTACCGTTAGGTAGAAATACTATTCACTTAGTCTGAACACTGCAAAACTATTTGAAACTTACCAATAACACGAAATCAGAGAAAGGACATCAATTAATAGGGCTAGGTTGGCACTTAAATGTCTAAAAAATGCATTTCAGTAGGAATGCAGGGCGGGAGAGAAAATTTCAATAAGGAACATGTTCAATAAGGGGTGGGGGGCTTAGTAAAAGATACATCTGGTATCTTTAGGGGAAAAAACAGGGCCACAGCTTTCAGGAAATATTCCTTAACATACTCTGTTCTTTTCATACCTATCAAGTAATCTTCTTGGTAATCAGAATTCAACAAAAATTCAACTTCTCAGGAAACGTGATACCAGGAAAGGGAACAGAAGAGATTTCTAGGAAGGAACATCCCTTTCATAAGCTAGTACAATAGGACATACAACTGTTACCTTCCGGGCATGATTTTAAGTACCTGTGGGTGCTGACTTATGCAATCGTCACTGTTCTACAAGGTAAGTACTGCTGGCACAGCCCTGCTTACAGAGAGGCACAGAGGGTAAATGCGTGCCTACGATCATAAGTGCATTTAGAAGCAGGCGTCCAAGCAGGTATTACGGCTCCCCCATCTACACTCTCTACCTTGTTGACATGCTTCTAGCTAAACTTCATGAGTTACTTTGAGTATTTTATATACAGTCTATTAGACCCTTTATGTATCTTTTAAAAAGCAAAAACAAATTACCTGTTTGGTGAGCACTTAATGTTCTACCCGCAGAGCACTAAGTGTTCTTGGTAGAAGGTAGGGGGAAAATTTTCCAGTTTTATATTAAAATCAACATGTCTTGAAAAGGACTCATCCTCAATAGAAAAATACGCAGGGAATTTCTTTACAAAAGCAAAGCCATTCCTGCCAAGAGTCACTTTAAGAGAGTAAACCAACCTTGCAATGGGAGAGGAAACTCTTCTTCTGGCTTAGTGTACAGCACATAAACAGAGGCCCAGAGACACCTCATACCATTCTCTTCCTTCTGACACTCTCACAGAGGTATGACCAGCCAGAGGTTCCATTCAGTTCACTAACAAAGTCATTTCTTTGTTAATTCTGATAGCACTTTATCCCAATACAAATAAAACAGAACTAAATTTTCTGTAAAAATAAATAAGTTGTGCAACACTGACAACTCACTGAGTAACGATTTCTACATAGCTTGGAAATTTGCTCCTTAGTAACTCCCAACTTCTTTCTCTTCAGTACTTTTGAACAGACTTTCACTTACTAAAGATCTAGGGGGTTACAGAGGGAAGCATGGTTGTTTGGTAACATTTACAAAGTATAATTTTGAGAAGGGGTAAATGAAATGTTTGTAAGGTACTCCTTTGTGGTAAAAATTCATGAAGTTCAGTCATTAATCAGCGACTTGCAATGCTACATCATGGGCTTTAACAAAAGAAGAAGCTAATTTCTGGTTTTGTATATTTGGGTTTCTCTATCAAAACTACAGGTTATTTATTCTACATCAATATATATCACTATACATCAATATATATCACTTTTTAACTGAAAATAAATATTTCAAATAACCATCCTTTAAATTACCTTAGTTCCATAAAGAAGTTTAATACAATTAGAAAAAAGTACATAATATAGAACCATAAAAGACTGCCATAGTCTTTACTCCGAAAATAACATTGATTTGAGTAAATAATAACTTCTAAAATTTAGCTAATTATCTAGCTGTCAACAGAGACTGATGATGCTCTGTTGATATTCAGATTTTTCAGAAGGAAGACTATACTTCAAAACCGTACGAAGCCCTGGTCTACTAGAACTCCATGAACTTAAATGAACTTTAATTTTGCATTTTATAACTTGGCATGCAGAACTGTTCAAAACATTATCTATTGCTTTTCCTTATTAGATACTATAACAGCTACAGTGCTAAAATATTTCATGTTTGGGTTGTCTTTCAAATATATCTTCTTTTAAACTCCTACCTCCAAAGGTGCATTTCTCTTTTGGAAGCTCAAATCATCAGTCATCATCTGAAGGCTGGTGAACTTGAAGCTCATAATTCCTAAATTAAATTTCATTGTTCCTACAATATCTGTAAGACGAGTGAAAATAGGTATTTGACATCTTAATATACGTGTATGTTAAGTTTATGGCTATAATTACTTTAAAATTGACAGTATTAGGGTACATAGAAAAGCAAAATATCTTGATGTTAAATGCTCTTCTAAAGATAATAAGCTAAAATCTTTTGTTAGGTACCCAAAGAATCTGTAAATCAGCTACAATGAAAAATACAGACTGCTGCTTTTACTGTCAATTAACTGAAAATATCGCTGGCAACACTATGCAGTGCGTTTAGTCAATGCACTATTACTAAGCAATTAAAAATTACCACTAGTAATTAGTAGTCAAAATCCACGAATAATTACTTTGCTAAGAAAGAGAAGCTCAACGCACAGTTGGAAACTTTAGTGCTGGGAAAACGTCACTGTACATTTACACATCTGGATGACTGGCAACAAGAGCAATAAAGTTCAAATGCCGTGCCTCCTAGCTTCTGAGATGCCTGGCTCTCTAGACTCAATACCTGGTCATTTTTAATACTATCAAAACACGACTAATAAATATGATGAAATTCTACCTTGTCATTTTTGAAGAGGATAGGGCATTTACAATACAGATACACACTAAAAATCCAAGGGCTTGACATTTCATGCACCAAGTACCTACAAAGGAGACACTAAATTCTTAGCTAGTTCAAGCTATCTAAATGTCAAAAGAAAAAAAAAAAAAAACAATCTGCTGATCTACACCTATGCTAAAAACTAAATCATCATAAAAAAGGCAATTTCCTCCTAAATGAGAAAGAGTAAAGCCCCACAGGTGAAAAATGTCATCTTTTTCCAATCAGTTGAAAACAACATATACCAGGTTTGAAAGATTAGTCAAGTCTAGAAGAAAAAAAACACAAAACGAGCCAGTTATATCTTAGGTTAACAATTGACCAACATATTTCTTTTTATTATTGTTATTTCAGGAGCCGAAGCATTTCACTTTATTCCACTGTTGTTCATAGTCTGAGCCCTACACACTCCCTTCCCTTTCACCTCGAAGGGCGCTCCTTTGTATGTAGCCACACAGTCATCATTAGTGTGAAGATCAGGCTGGATCTGCTCCCAGATCTTCTTCTTAGGATTCAGCTCCTTGTCAGGCTCGCCTGTTGGGGGAAAAATTACATTGATATATTAAGTGAACTGTCCACAGATATTTCCAGTAATTGTCTTAGTAGTGCTTTCTGATCTTTAGAACTGGTCAGAATTAACACTTACTTTTTATGATGCCAGCTGGTAAAATAAAATAACTTGCCATTTCCTAACCAATGTTAAAGATGTTATTTTATACTCTTGTAATAAATATATTTGCAGGAAATAATAGTACAATGAATTAGTGAATTTATCCTCCCAATCATTAAAACAATATACTTATTTATTAGTAAATATATAAAGAAAAATTATGATATTGGGCAGCTTATGCTTCCTTATAAATTTTAATAAACAAAATAAGAGCCCAGATGCTGCAGTAGGTCTCATAAGTTACCCATCAGCACGAGAGAAGAGCTCAATGAGGGGCTTGCCAGCTAAATATGGTCACTTCTTGGATTTTGTCCGCTGCCCAGCCCACTTGGTGAGATGGAAAGAGATGGAGAGCAACAGTGAGGAGACAAGAATTCATACGCCCCAAACGCTAACTTTAAACATAAAGAGACTTGGGGGGGGCCAGAGAAGATAAGATACGCAATCAAAGGTGGAGTCAAGATTTGACAGCAGCATCCATATTTGGCTAGACTCTGTCTCGTGGCAAACTATGGACAGGAAAGAAGCAAATCACCCTCTTGTCTGTGGATGATAACCCACTATCTTTACAATAAAATGCACACTGTAAAAGTCACAATCAATACAAGAACAAGAATGTTATAGAAAATATCTGGTCTAGGCTTAAAGGCAACAAATATATCAAGCAATTCTTTTAATTAATGATAAAGAAGTAGAGAATAAAGTTTAATAAAACATCATTTTAGTGGCTGGTAATGTTCAGTAACAAGTGGGGTGAAAAACTGCTTAAGGAAACCATGAAGGTAAGTAGCCTCTCCCTTAAGCATTAGCTTCAAACAGAATAAAGATAGGTAGGTAATAAAGATAATACAGTTATACAAAAGTATAATTCAGCAACAAGAAGACTGTATTTCTAAGTGACCCCCAATTGAAATCTCTCAAAATTATATGCAAAAGAATTATTTAAACATTACTGAGACTAATCGTATTCCATTTTCTATCACATCTTATTACTTAAACTGGTGTTTATTTCCACTCATACATATATAGGAATAAAAAAGAGAAGTAAATTTGTTGCCCATAGTAGTTTCCTTATTAATTCTTGAAAAACAGCCAGAAGACAGGAAAGAACATAAAAAACCCCTCTGTTACAAAGGCTTTCAAAAATGGAGTAGTTCACTGAATGCAAGTATGTACTATATGTATGTGAAGACCAGACGTAAAGCCACAACTGAAAGACTACTAAGGACAGGATATAAGTACAGAAATTTTCTCCTTTCTGAGGATCTGAAGATACAAGAAAGAAACTAATAAACAGAATAGAAATCTAAAATTTTGATTTTGCTTCTAAACTCTTCCTCAGTAGAAAAGTATAAAACCATTCTGCTGGGACACAGACCTTGTGGAGAGTGAGCGTTCCAGAATTCTGAAAAGCCACCGGTAGAGGCACTATTCAGGAGCTCTGAGTATGACTCCTCTGGAAAAAATGGCCAAATGATAATGTGCTAGCTCAAGGAGCACAGCACAGAAGAGCTGTGTGAAAGCGTCAAATGGGCACAGATTGTGTGGGTAACTTGTTGCTGAATGCAGACCTAAACAAGGCCACAGGAAAAAAGCCATGGAGCACATAAAACTAAGCTTCTAGGTCAGGGGAAGAAACTGACATGTATGGGAAACATCATCCAGAATCACACAAAAGACTTACAGAGTACTCAACCCGAAGTCACTGCTCTAAAGCTCACCTGTATTTACTCTCCTTAGTACACCAAATAAATGTGATTAACACAACCTGATTTTACAAATAAGGAAATTAAGGCTCAAAATTTGAAGCTAAGAACCTAAAACAGCGGAGAGTTTGACTAAATGTTTCAAGAGTTGAAGCTCCCAAATCGCACAAGAAAGAGATATCTACAGGAAAACCTCTGCTTCTGGATGAAAAGGCTGAAGCTGAGCCAGGCTCCCAGGTCACCAGTACTCATGGGAGTTGAAGAGAGAAAGATTTTAAATTTACACACGATGAACTAGAGACTATCAAGAGGAACTCCAAAGCTTGACTCCAAAGCCGTTTTTAATACTATAGACTTAATACCCAAGTACTGTGAATATAGTTCCAAGATTTCAACAATGATTCAGATGAAAAAGTTCAAAATGTTACTCAACAATTTATACCCTACTTGTAGGGTATAAAAACCTTACTTGTAGGGTATAAAAACCCTACTTGTAGGGTATAAAGCGAGTTTTAAATGAGAGTATATGTCACCTGTATGAAAAACATAAGTAATAATTTAAAGAGTTTCTTTTAAAATGAATTACATTTTCCAGAGAGCCTTTCATCATTCCTGTGTGTTATAAGCTTCTTCTAAGTCTCATTTCCGGAATTCTCAGTCTCTCTCCCCTCTTCTCTTTTTGGCATAGCTACCCAGAGAAGTCAAGTGATGATACCAATAAAGAATTCCTAAAGCTAAAACCTGCAGTCTCTGAAATCCCCAGACAAAGGCCAGTGCTTACCACTGGAAAATGGTTATACATATTGAAAAAGAACTAACCATTCAGAGATTATTTTAGGCCAATCCATTCAAAACAACACACACAGGGAGTACGAAGTAAATCAGAGAAGATATGACCTCTGACCACCTCTAACCACCTTCTCAACATTTATGACCCAGAAAACAATAAATACAAATTTCAGAATCCTAAGCATTTGTAAGTCTGGAATAAGACCCAGAAACTTCATCTTCAGCAGGCCATTCTCAATAAATGTTCATTAATCATCAGTTTTTGTTTGGTATCTGCTATGTCCACAAAAAGCCCAGCACTAACTTAATTACTTTACATTTGATTAACTGAGTTTTTGAACTATAGTACAAAAACAAAAGTGAAACTTTGCCAAAGGGGAGGCAACTGATTCTACAAAGTTAATCAATAAAAAAAAAATGGTGTGGGGGAATGATCTTGGCAACAATGAAGGCAGATATTCAGCTCTGTTCCCCAAATACTGTATTTTTAATTATTATTACCAAGTTTTCTTCTACTTAATCATTTAACTTTTTATTGAGTTTTACTCTATTCTGGTTATTCTTCTAGATGATAGGAATATAACAGAGAAAAATAAAATCTTTGATGTCATTACACTTACATTTCCAAGTGGGCAGACAATAAACTAGGCACAGTGGACACAGATAAGTGCTTGGAGAAGACTAAAGCAAAGGAGGCGGCATGCAGCTAGCTGGAGGAAGGGCCAGTGGCTCAACTGGCATGGAGGAAGAGTTAGTTACAGTGCATAAGGCTAACGGGACAATGGAAGGCTATTTTCCGTTGACTCCTGGTCAATGGAAAATCTAAGTTTTAAGCAGAGAAGTAATATAATCAGACCCACATCACTCTGCTGCAAATGAAAATAGAGCCAAAACAAGGGCCGGGAAGAGCAGGAAGATCTGCAAAAGGCTATCTGTATTGTCAACAAGAGATGCTGGCAACAGGACCAAAGCAGTAGAGGTGGTGAAGATAATGAAAATGATTCTAGGTAGGTTCACTATGCACCACCACAAGGATTTTATGAAGGGGAAGATATATGAGAAAACAAAAGCAGTGAAACAACTAGAAGAATGGAGCTGCTGTCCAAAGCCATGGGAAAAACACAGAAAAGGGGAATTCTAGGGTACGGGTTGGGATGTACACTCTTCTTCCACAGGACATGTTAGTGATAAAGTGTAGTGAGCACCTGCGTAAGTGATGGAGACAATAACCAAGGAAATGAACGAGGAAAAGAGAAGGTCAAGGACCAAGGTCTGGGGTACTCCAAAGTAAGAGATCACGAAGGTAAGGAAGAGTCCACAAAGGTAAAGAGAAGAGCAGCCAGTGGCGCAGGGGGAGCACCGGAAAAGTGTGGGTCCAGACACTAAGTGATGAGTGGAAAGGACTGAGAACCAGTCATGCACTAGCTGCAAGGAGCAACTGGTCATCCTGACCACAGCATTTCTGGTGACTAAAATGGGTTTCAGAGAACACAGTCAAATAGGGGCAAGTCTGCATTTACTTTAAAGAAAGAATGGCTCCAAAGTTAAACATTCTTGCATTCATGTATGCTTTGTGATTAACCATGAACTTATAAAGACTCAACATCAACAAAAATAAGCATGTTGGAAGTTAAAACAAGAAGCTTTAAAAGTCTGAATGCAAATTCTCATTTTTCATTAGGCCAAAAGAACAGTATATTCTCCTAGCTGTATTACTATTTGCAAGTTGTTTTTCCTTTAGGGAGCAGTGACCATAATTAAGTGCTAAAATTTATAGCTTCACACATTTAAGATTTTAAAAAGTATCAGGTGGATTTTTAGCCATTGTTATACAAATATTTTTGGCACCTTCTAAACTATATGGAACTTTTTGGTTTTGCAGTTGGAGAAAATGGTTAAGTGCAAGTCTTTTCAAGGTGCAACAGCAACTCAAAGGGCTGACCCCAATTTCAATTTTTATACCACACTTAATATATCGCACACGAAATGAAAATCTCAAGACACTAAGTACATCAAGTGAACATCAAAATATACCAGCAGACACCTTAAAGTTTACAATATAAAACAGATGTGGAAAAATAAAGCACTGATAAATCATGGCTTTCTCTGGGAAAAGAAAAACACAGTAAGACTAATGGTCTGTTGTGTTGTACTAGCTGTTATTTCCGTTCAGATTTACTGCTACAGAAGCAGTATGGAAGAACAAGCAAGATGAGTACTCACAGACTCCATGTACCAAAATATATCAATTATTTGATGCTGTTTCGCTTGGTTAGACAAATGACAAGTGATGAGAGTATCTCAAACTCCTGTGTCACTTTAAAGCTTCCCTTTTTTCACTTACAAATATTTTTGTACCTTATCCCCACATTCATGTACTAATGCACAAAACACTCAAGTCACAAAAACAACTGTAGTGCCAAAGGACAGATGAGTAGATTAAGATGTGCTGTGTATTGGGCCTCCCTGGTGGTGCAGTGGGTTGAGCACGCACTGTGAAGCATCTGTGGCACAGCAGCATGAGTTCCATCCTTGGCCAGGGAAGGACCCAGATGGTGCTGCAGACCTCTCCTGTCTCGCCCACTGCTCCCCTCAGCAGTGGATTTCAGTTGATCTGCCTGTTCTGTTCCCCTCTCTGTCTCTGGTGAATCCTCTCACGTCTGGAGACTCTGGCCTGTACCCCAGCTCTTGTATGTATAAATAAATCAATCTTTAAAAAAAAGTGCTGTACACACACACAAACACACACACACATGAATACTACTTAGTTATTTACAAAGAAAAGGTGAACTTTAGTCATTTGTGACAACATGGATAGAACAGGAGGGGAAAGTGCTAAAAGAAACAAGTCAGAAGAGAAGGATAATTTCACCGACATATGAAACACAGGGAAACAAAACAAAGGTTCAGACAGAACAAACTCTAGAAATCTGACTGTAAAATTGAGGTGAAGAGAAGGGGAGGGGAAGGGGGGAGGCACAAGCAGAATGTGGGTGGGGGGTGCAATGGACTATGGTAGAGGCCTCTGGGTGCCGTGGTAGATGTGGTGTGATCTGAAGTGTAAGCCTACACCTCTGAGTCATCTACAGTGCTGCAAACTAATGTTACCTCACTGAGCAACTAAGAAGGCTTTCTTTTATTTTATTCAACAGTAATATCTGGATGGTAACAACTGATTCAAGGGCTGAAATATTTATTTACATATTAATTCTATGAGATAAAGAAATGAAAGCTGTCACAGAAATGAAAGAACTACAATCATTCATTAAAACTCCACATTAACTTGTAGCAAACTTGTTTGCAGCAAACAAAAGAGCTCAGAGTAGAGATTCAGGCAAAAGACACACACTGTTTCATCCTTTTCCTGAATCTAGATAACCTTTACTAAGGAAGTAACTGAATTTTGGTGGGCCTCAGTTTCCAAATTTGCAAACCATTGAGTTAAAAAAGTAGATGATTTCTTTTAGTCACAAAGAATTGACTCTAAAATTGATTCCAGGGCCTCCCTGGTGGCGCAGTGGGTTGAGCAACGCACTATGAAGCAAACCGCAGCCACTGCAGCACGAGTTCGATCCCTGCTGCCGGCCAGGGAGGGGACCCACATGGCACAGCAGACCTCTCCTGCTGTGCCCGCTGCTCCCCTCAGCAATGTACTTCCGTTGATCTGCCTGTTCTGCTCTCTGCTCTCTGTGGTGAATCCTCTCACCACCCCACACCTCTGGCCTGTACCCCAGTGCTTGTATGCATAAATAAATAAATCTTTAAAAAAATAAATAAATAAAATTGATTCCATAAAATAATGCACTAAAACTTTTTAAATAAAAATGGCAAATATTTTAAAAGGTAAGTAAACTAAACTTTTCATATTTTCCTCAATGTGTGCTGAAACTTAAAAGTTTACTTTTACTGTCATTCTATTCCAATCCAGAGACTGAGACTTCTTAACAAAACTTCCGATTTGTCAGGTGCACAAAGGACAGCTTACCCCAAAATGTGAGGTTTGGGCAGTGTCCTGCTGGTGTGGTTGTAGCAGCGATCTTATGCTCCCAAAATCTGGGTCCTTCATGCCATTTTGGGAAAGGGAGTTGTTTGATTCAAGTTTGGGAATTTTCCCAAAACTATCATGGTTTTCAATTTACCAAGGCTCAAGATACATGGCTTCAAAGATACAAGTAAGTGCTAAAAATACTTGTTTTTTAGGTTCATCCACTTTTGATTAGAAATGGGGAGCTGATTTTCAAGGAAACTAACTAACTCACACTTTATGCCTATTTTCTGTTAACACTCAAATGTTAAAAATTATTTGATTTAACACAGGATCAAGAAACAGGCTTTAAATAATTACATTAGCTTTTATATTCCATTAAAATTTAGTTGTTTCTACAAATATGCCTTCAAATCAATTCTGACTTTTAAAACTAATGCTACTTTTTACCCTAATTAATTTCTGTTTTTCCCATAACTCTAGTCACATGAATATCCTTTCAGTAAACATAGTCTTCTAATTTCTGTTATTCTTTTTGAGGTCCTCACTCTTTTATGAAATATTTATTCTATATCTGCTAAGCATCCTTTCTCTTCTGTCTCAAAGACCTACTTGAAGAAACTTTCTCACATATATGATGCTTCATCTGTCTGACCAGCCTTGTTACCAGAGAAAACAATGTGAAATGAAGCTTCCATTTAGAGTATTAAAAAAAAAAAAAAAAAAACGGCTTTGAACTCAGGATTTTCTCTATATTTTAAAGTCAAATAAAAGCACAGACAAGTATAAGATGGACATTGAGAAAGAATTACATCTGAACTTTCAATTTCTTCGTTTATGTTATCTTCTGAGTAACAACTGTTTCTAACAGCGATTCTGTAGCACATTCTGTCAGTATCTTACACTTCCACTTTGCAAATATTTGTATTTTACCCAGGGCAAAACATGGGGTTGATCTGACACTTCAATATCGCAAGCATTACTTCGATGACAATAATTCTAATACTATCTTAAATAATGACTAATGACTACTTACCAGGGAAAGCATCAAAAGTAATTCTGTCTCCAGGGACAGACCCAGGAGGAGGGGCCAAGATTTCCACCTTCTCTGGGGAACTAGCACACATCACCATTGCTTGAGAGAGAACTCCCCTCATTTTTGCAGGTTTCAAGTTACAAAGTAAAACCACCATCCGATTTTGCATCTGTGTGAAATATAAGTTGGTAATTAAAGATATACCAGAACTCAGGAACTAGAATACATTAAGGCACAACAACTAAGCTAAATATCAAATGTTCTGCTTTGTAGAGGTATCTCTACATGTCCAAAATCTTTTGTTATTCTGAGGAAGTCTTACATAAAAGAGAAAAAAAAAATTTAACAGTGCATTATTGGGAGAGAACAGAGGCAAGGCCTTGCAATTAAACTGTTACTGAGCAAATAAATAAGTGACTTAGAAGCCAATTTGGTTTGAACTTTAGCAGCCAGCAACCAGCAACAGGACTGTGCAGCTGCTGTCCCTGTTTCCTCTGAGGGACATGCTACTGGACTTCAAGAGGTGCCACAGGATTAAATCCGAACAGGTAAATAAAGTATTGAGCTAAGTTCTAGCATTAAAATAACTGCACAATCATTATTCCCTCCACAATTGGTAATTTCCAATAGTATATAAGATTCAATTTATGAATTAAAAGATATTGACCTTTTATTCAAGCATTATACACACTGCAATTAACATTTAGGGCTACTTCTACAACTTGTTATAGAAGTAAACACATTTCTTTAGTCTTCAGAAATTAAAGTGTCTTAATTTTTCCTCAACTAGCAAAAATAAAGCACAAGGTTATCTAAATTCTTTCAATAGAAGAAATTTAACTTAAATAATAGAAGAGGACTATCACTACCAGAGAAAAGTAGATGCATTCTAGATAGTTTTATAAATATTATGTGCAAAAATACCCAAGATTAAAAAGATTCCCAAAAATTCCAAGATTAAAGAGGTAAACACATAAATTCAGAAAGGCCTCTTTTTAAGTTCTTCATGAATAAGACTCTGTCAAACAAGTAACTTGAAATGACACATATGTGAGCAATAAAAAAAGGTAAAAGAAACATATGTAAGAAAAACTACAGGATTGGAGAGAGATAATCTTTTAAAGATCCAGTGACTCTGTGGACCTTTACCTTAGAGAAATACATAAACCTACCAAATCCGGTATGCAATCTGTGCGGCTAACAGAATGCTTTACGAACTGTTTACTAGTACTGCCTTGATTGGTTAGACACAGATGTGTATACAGTTTTGATTGAAATTGCTATGAATGACAGTTTTTGGAAGAGGAGAAACAGCATGCAACTTATAAGGAGGCAAACAACAAAGCCCCGTAAGGAGGAGTTTTTTCAATTTGACCTGGCCCAAGATCAATTCTTTCCTTCAAGGGTCCTGGTCCTATACAAGACGAATTGTAAAAAGTTAAAAAAAAAAAAAAAAAAAAAGCCTCATGTCCCAAGCCTGTTTTTCATAAATAAAACTTCTTAACTCACCTCTCTTCCATCTCGCGCCCCTCATAAGAACAACCCAGTGATCCTATCACCATGTGAGGGAGAACCTGCCACTCCTCAGCTCAAAAACCCCGCAAGGACTTTCATCTCGCTCTGAATCATAGCCAACTGGGCATGTGACGTGGTCTGTAAGACCTCTGTCACTCGGCACCCTCATCTCTACTTCATCTTCCCTGCATTCCCCCTTGCACACTCTGCTACAGACACACTGGCCACCACTGTTCACTGAAGACCCCAAACTGACAAAGACACGGGGCTGCTGGAATGCTCTGCGCCAGCTGACATCTGTGGTTTTCTGCTTTTCCTTATACTTCTACTTGAAGGCCACTTTCTTCATCAGATGTTCCCTGACCACTTTATATGAAATGACACAGAGGAAGTCTCAGTACTTCCTAGGTTCTTGCCTCCTTTATTTTTCTCTTGAATCATCACCATTTAAAACACTAGATATTACAATTTTCTGACTTGCCTATAGAAATGAGTGTCACAAAGGTACTTAAAAAACAACAACACATCTGTCTGTGTTGAGTCATTACTATATTCCCTTTTCTAAAATATGTCCTGTTATATTTCATGTGTCAATAATTATTTGCATCTAGAAATATGAACGAATGTAGGACTTTATCCAAATTCACAAAGCCAAAAGCACCAGAGGTGGCAATCAACAAGCAGCAATTCCAGCTGTACAGATTACCTGTTCAAGGGGAACATGATTCACCAGACCACTGACGACTGTTCTCGGGGCTGTTTCTCCAACATCCACTTCTTCTACATACAAAGAATCTGCATCAGGGTGCTTTTGGGCAGTGATGATACAACCAATGCGAAGATCCAGACGAGAAACATCTACTGGCTTAGAGTCAGCACTTCCTGCTGACTGCTGTTTTTTCTCCTTTTTCTCTCCTAAAAATATTGAACGGACACATCAGAAGTAAAACAAAAATACACTATGATAAATTCCTTAGCCTCAATACTGGTTAGATTAAAATAATGTGTTATTTAATCAACCTTCACTTAATAACAAAGGAAAGAGTTATTCAATAATTTGAAAAATTTAAAAGCCTAACACTAATTTATTAGCCCTTTACAGAGAAAGTGTATCAGTCCCTATAACAGCTGTAGAAAATCCTTGAAGGTTTTCACTGTGAATCTTTTAGAGTGAGAAACCAATACTTAAATACCGATGAAATGAATTTTTTTTAAAGATTTATTTATTTATGCACACGAGAGCTGGGGTACAGGCCAGAGTCCAGGGAGATGAGAGGATTCACCAGACAAAGCGGGGAGCAGAACAGGCAGACTGACTGAAACTCACTGCTGAGGGGAGCAGCAGGCGAGGCAGGAGCGGTCTGCTGCGCCATGTGGGTCCCCTCTGCCCGGCGGCAGGGATCGAACTCATGCTGTACAGGCTACGGTTTGCTTCATAGTGTGTTGCTTAACCCACTGCGCCACCAGGGAGGCCCCCAATGAAATGAATTAAGTGAACTTTAGTTTCACTGATAAAATGTTTCTCTCATCAGTTAAGCACAGTGGTAAGTAAATGATGAATTCTCTGTTTCTTAGATTTCCCTGAAGGTTTATGAGGTTGTAGGTTTATCTACAGCAATTATATGAGAACATTTTGTTCACAATGTATTTTAACAATCAATCCTATTTTTATTTATAAACTGATAGTGTAACTCATTCTTAACATAATATTACTTTAGTTAATTAGCCAAAATGCAAACCACAATGAGAGTTCTTATTTCACAAGTTTAAATTAGTTTCTCCAGCAGAAGAGAATATGAAACAAAATAAAGCCATAATCACCATTCAACCTGAAGAGATAAGAGAAACTATTACAGCTTGAGGCCATGCCTTCTCAACTATACCTCCGTTTAATCTTTGAACAAATATTAACTGAGATTTAAGGCGCTGGAAACAGTAAGGTTGAGTGGTCCATGAGCCAAAGTACAGAAAAATTAATTCAAGGAAAACAAACATCTATATGATGAATATGTGATAAACATCACACACACAAAAATACAAAAACAAAGGTGGATAATTCAGCCTGGAGTGGAAAAGGAAAGTTATATGCAAAGGCCATTCACAACTTATAGTTTTAAAAAAGGAGATAGAGCTATCATTTAAAATACTTGACACTGGAACTTCCTGGTGGCGCAAGGGGTTGAACGCTGCACTGTGGAGCTTCCACAGCCACTGCAGTGATAGTTTGATCCTGGGCCAGGGAGGGGACCCACATGGTGCAGCAGACCTCTCCTGCCTCGCCCGCTGCTCCCTCAGCAGTGTGTTTCAGTAGATCTGCCTGTTCTGCTTCCCACTCTGCCTCTGGAGACTCCTCACACCTCCCACCTCTGGCCTGTACCCCAGCTCTCGTATGCACAAATAAAAATAAAATCTTAAAATAAATAAATAAATTAAATAAAATACTCGACAATTTCAATCTCATTAGCTGATATGTAAAAATACTACTTTCCAAGTAAACAAAGACTTTTTAATGATAAAAATTTCAAATGAGATATATATACATATACATACATACATATTTATATATATAATTGCTAGGAAAAAAATACACCAAAACTCTTAATAGCAGATATCTCTGAGTCATAAACTATAAATTTTCTTTATAAACTACAACATAACATAAGCTATATCTATATTCATGTTTTTAACATTTCTTTAAAAGATTTTTTTTTATTTATTTATGCATACGAGAGCTGGGGTCCAGGCCAAAGGCGGGAGGTGAGAGGATTCACCAGAGACAGAGTAGGGAGAAGAACAAGCAGAGCTACTAAAACACACTGCTGAGGGGAAAAGTGGGTGAAACAGGAGAGATCTGCTGTCCCCTATGTGGGTTAGCTCCCTAGTTAGGGACTGAACTCAGGCTGCAGTGGTGATAGCATGACAGCGCTGAGATTTAACCCCCACGCCATCAGGGAGACCCTGTTTTTAACTCTAATCTATTTCCCAGATCTGAAGTACTTTGCCAGGCATGTGGAGTATCTAATCACCACACTCCAGTGGTGACTGTAACTACTAAAATCTATACCAAGAACTCTGTCTTAGTCTTCATAAGGGACTTTAGGAATGTCTGTCTGAAAATAAGTGAAGCTTATATGCAACCATATATGAAGACTTATGAGTACCGCAGACCTTATAGGAAAAAAAAAAGTCAGATCTCCCAATGTAGCAGTAAAACTATGGAATGACCCTCTGTATCTGCAATGTTCAAAATCCCAATATCTCAGTGTTAGCAACAGAGTTATTTACATTTAAGTTCAAAATAATTAAAAGTTCAGTTCTGTAGTAACACTAGACGCATAGCAAATGCTCAGCTGCCACATGTGGCTCTTGGCTGCTGTGGATGAAGATGCACAACATTTCCATCGTCACAGCGAGCTCCAAACGACAGGAGTCTAGCCCAAGAGCTCCATCTGGTCCTATGTGCCTCCTCCCCAGCAAGGAAGAACTTGTCGTCTCACTTCTAGCTGAGTCTGTGGTCACAGTAACAGCACACTCCGTTTAAGGGAATAAGCACAGGTCTCACCAAACTTATAAGAACGAGTTACATGATAGTCTTGAGGTCAATTCTCAATAATTTTACAAAGTGGAAGAACTACCTTAACTTGCTGTCACTGTGGCCAAACCACCTAGTGGTGAAGTGATGTAGAAGAGGCTGTGTACAGCCTTGCCTACCTTAAGCCTACCTAACAGAAGTTACTCAGATTTACCAAAAGGAGGTGATATGTTCTAGACGCAGAACTGGCTTAGGTGAGCTCACAAACCCTCAGACATTTTACATAAAAAAAAAAAAAAACTAGGGCCTCCCTGGTGGCACAACAGATTGAGGGCCACTCTGTGAGGCATCTGCAGCACAGCAGCACAAGTTTTATCCCAGCCACAAAGGGGACCCACATGGTGCAGCAGACCTTTCCTGCCTCGCCCGCTGCTCCCCTCAGCAGTGAATTTCGGTCAATCTGCCTGTTCTGCAGTCTACTGTCTCTGGTGAATCCTCTCGCCTCCCATGACTCTGGCCTGTACCCCAGCTCTTGTATGCATAAATAAATAATAAATCGTTTTAAAAATGTAAATGAGTGTGAGTAATATGAGAGGGATATACAAGGAATTACATAAGTATTATTCTAGACATATCTGGATATATGAATTGTAACAGGAGTAAAGCAGTATGTAATAAGAAGGAAGCAGTTTATGCTTAGAACAAAAGAACATGAATAGCAAACTAAAGATAAACGACAAAAGATGACACTTTTGTAGAGAGATCAGAAGAACTCAAACTAAGGTAGCACCTAATAAAAAGAAGCAGAGGTATATTGTAGGTATATTTTGTTAATGGGAATTACAGTACTTAGTATTTCAAAAATTATTCACAATTTTAAACTAGTTCTTAAAGGTCTGAACTTGAGATATGAACACATTGCCCTAAATCATTTGCTGTGTTCTAAACAAATATTACCTCAATAAAATACAACAAAATTACATTCTGATGCTGTCCAATTGTTGATATTGTCTCAAAAAAGAGTCAAATAAGCTTTGAGATAAAAAATACCTTTCTTTTCAGTTTTCTCTTTCACCTTCTTTTCTTCTCCTCTTCCTTCTTCTTTTATTTGTTCTTTGGTACCAGAAGATACAGCTGTTACTGGAATAGACTTTATCACATTTTCAGAAATGGTAGAACTAGCTTGCATTGGAGTATCAGATGGGAAAGGTATTTGTTTCACTGAAACAAGAATGAAACAGATAATGGCATTCACATTAAACCAACAATAAAGATGAAAACTATGAAATTGTGAATCACAAAGAGGAACACTGTTTTAAAACAGAAAATCACTAAGTCTCTAATGTAAGAGATTATAAAAAAGCTACCAGAAAATTAAGGATATACTAATCATGATAAAAGAATATATGAATTATTCTTATTTAGTAAGGAATAACTCAAGTGACAAAATTACAAATAGCAATACCTAATATTTACTACGGACTTACTACATTCCAGGTATTTTACAAAATGCTTTCAATGAACTAAACTGGCAATTCAAAAGAATCCTGAGCAGGCAGTTCTAGCCTTATTCCCATTTACAGATGACCAGCTTGAGTTCTACAGAAGTGAAGATGCTGGCTCATCACACAGACTGTAGGTAGAGTAAGAATCCACATTCTATGTACAGAGACCTGATCTCACATTGTACAAGATGGCACATTTTCCACTTAGTCTTTCTCTTACATTTAACAATCACCTCAGAAGGTTAATTTCTGTATCAGAATTAATGAAGAGAGAGCATTACTTTCCCATAATTTTATTTCAGGAAACAAGCAAATAAAATTCCATCAGCAATGTCAGAAACATTCTCACAGCCCAGTCACCATGGATGTATAACAATCTAGTGAGGGATTTTGATGTGGTTTAGAGTCTGGCCAAAGTTCAGACTAGTTTGCTAAGATATTTTTAAGACCTCTGGAGGTTAACTGCTTCTTTCAGTAACATCAAGCTCTATCTATTCCCATTTTATGATTCCTCATTAGAAAAATTCAATACTTTGATTCAAACCACAGCTTTATTTTACCATTTCATAGATCAAAGTTGAAAAGTTTAATGTTTATAGGGCAATTTTCTAGAAACGGAAGAAAAAAAAGCAGTTTTAAGTGCTATTATATTAACTGCTGGTTTAATTCTATATCTATGTTCCAAATCACCTACTGACAAATATTCTACAAACAAATATTTTCTTTAGGTAATAGTTTTTAACATATCATACCTATTGATTTTTCCTTACTTCATTTTATCTATCTAAGGGCAGAGTTTATATTCTAGCATTTAAAATAATTCACTGACAGAATAATGGACAAAAAGAAGCAGTAAGAGACTCTCACTATTTTGGGGACCCCTTAACTTACCTTGGAAGAATTTTCTACAATATAGTCAATATTTCATTGTAATACATTGAAATTGTGATAAAACTATTTTTGTTGTTGCCATAGTAATACAATTTTATCTGGAAATCTTTAAAATAATATATTTTTAAATTACAACACAATAGTTGAAATGATATGATCTGCTGACTTGAATGTGATTTTGGGCAAATTAGGATAAAATGCTTATTGCATAGGAAGTTCTGGGTGCACAATAAAACCTAGCGTTAAAAAATTACTATCGTTTATTTTAGTTTATTTAGTTAGTTACTATCGTAACTATTCAATAAGGAACTGTGAATATCAAGTTGAAGTAGAATACAGAGATGAAAAGCACAGGTTTTTAAAACACAGCTTTGCCACTCTCTGTGTAACCTTAAGCAATATCATTTGCAATTTCTCAGTACCCACTTTCTTTTCTAAAAAGAAGATGAATGCAGGTGAAAGGCTGCTATAAGGAAAAGATACAAAATCAAACATAATACCTAACAATAAATGGTATAATTATTATAATTAAAAGCAACGGATCATTTCTATAATCACCTCCATTTTGAATTTCTGCCTGAATTAGCTCTTGTTTTAATTCTTCGATTTCTTTCTTCAATTTGGCATTTTCGACTCGAAGTTTCTTTTCTTCTCTCAAAGTTGCCTGCAAGACTAGTATGAAGAAAATCAAGTTTACCAATGAGGAAGAAAAATCCCACTTTACTAATGGAACAAAACAATAAGAATTTTAGGAAAAAGAATAAGAAAATCTTTTATCACTTTTAAGAAAAAATCATCTTAAAATGATATGAAACACTATAAAGAAAGAGATGCTTTCACTATATTGGGAGCCCCTTAACTCACATTGGAAGGATTTTCTACAACGTAGTCAATAACGTTTCAGTATTTTTAAATTTTAAAAAAAAGAATAAAGAGAATATTTTTTGAAGAATAAAGGTAGGATTTTATAAGCTACTCAGCCTTATCTAGTAGAGAAGAGCATTTGTTTCTCTTAGTGATGGCAAAACACTTGATATTAAAATTGGCTACTGAGAAATTAAATACACTTAAATAAAACCAAAATCTTTAATTTTCATTTCCACACAAAGAAAAAAAAAAAATCAACCCAAATTCTAAAAGTAGAAATTCAAATCTGTATTTCTATATATATAACAGCAATTTCTTGGTAAAACCTAAAAGAGATATTGTAAAAAATATAACAATCATTTCAGAAAATACCTCCATAAAAAGTATATAAAAGTAGGGGCCTCCTTGGTGGCTCAATGGGTTAAGCAAGGCAGCCAGTCAGCAAGTCAGCATGAGTTCATCCCCTTGGCCTGCAGGGGAGCTGACCCACATGGTGCTGCAGACCTCTCCTGCCACACCTGCTGCTCCCCTCAGCAATGTGTTTCAGTCAGTCGCCTGTTCTGCATCCCAATCTGTCTCTGGTGAATCCTCTCACCTCCTGCACTTCCTGCCTGCACCACAGTTCTTGTATGCATAAGTAAATATTTTTTTTAAAAAAAAGTATATTAAAGTATACACTTTTATATAGGACTGATGAGCTCCTACTTGATTTCACCCAATTTTCTTCATTTCTAACTCCATACCAAATTATCTTAAACATTAATCTCCCTTTAATATCTTGAAATAATATACTGCTTTCTCTGTACACTTTATATTTACTTTATGCCAATTCTAATTTACCTTAACCCTAGAATATTATTTCACTTGAAATTAAAATATTGGTTAGGTTTGCTCCTATGAAAAAAATTAAAATATTAAATCTAAAAAATCACCATTAAATAATTTAGTAGTAATTTATGTGGTAAATAATTTTTTTTTAAATTTTTTGGTCAATGTATGAATTCATTTTACCTATCTCCTCAGAAAATTTTTAACTTGCTTACTTGCTTTCTCCTTAAGAAGAGCAACTTGCTGTTTAAGAAATTCAATAATTTGATCCGCCTCTGCGCCCTTCTGCTCCAGCCTCCTGAGAACAGCATCACTGGTTGCCATTTTTACAAAGAAGCGGCAGAAAGTCCTAAACGAAAAATAAAATTGATAAATCACACAATATAAGGAAAAAAGTTCTTGTACAGAAGACTGGAAAAGCAGACTAAAAGGACATTTTCAATGATAACAGAACAATATGTTAGAACTATACGTAGAGGAGCAAACTAAAATACAAAATGGTAAAAACACTAATCCCTGCAACTGTCAGGAAATCAATTTTTTTCCTTAAAGGAATAAATATCCTATATTTTACGTTGCAAGGTTTTAAAGAAAATTTCAAAATACCGACATAAGACAGAAACACTGAGAAGGGCCATCACACATGTGCTCCCAAATAAAGAGAACTGCTTCATCTCTTCTTTACATTACTTTGGTATACAGGATGTTTCTACTCTGTAATTACTTAAAATTTTAAGGAGGAACATGGGAAATAAGAAAGACAGTAAAGATCATTTAGGGAAACATCATTATCAATCATACAGCTACTGACACGCCTTTATGAAAAAAAAATGGAATTTTAGTTTTATAACTTCGAGAAATTAGAAAACATCCTGTAACATGCAGAAAAATACAGATAAGCATTTTGAGATTAATCATCATGTTAAAGTTTAAACTTCCAAATATTAAGACAAATACATTGACAAAAAGGTTAATCATTAACAACACCAACAAATTGCTTTTTTATCTGATTTAACATCACTTTATTTAAACACAGTTGAAATAATCTAATTTTAAATACATATGCAATAAATGGTAAAATATTCTGATAAAGAAAAAATTGAAAAAAACTGGTTAAAAATGGGCAAGTGTTTTAAAATGCTAATTATGCAATATCCATCCTATAAAGAACATTCTGAAATGCTAATGCTTTGTCTGAAAGAAAACTGACATCTAAAAGCCTTGTTAAAAGTAACAATTTATGATATAAGAGCAATTTTAAAAACCCTATGAAAATGAAATTACTAGTAAAGTAAGAAAATATAGATAGAAGGTTAATCTGGAGAAGCCATAGTAAACTACTTCTTTTCTGCATGGACTAAATTTAACAGTTTAGAAAAATACAGAGGAAAAAAGGCAAAATACTGAAACAAAGACATCACCTTATAAATCCTGCCAATGTTTACCAAAGCGAACACAAAATAGCTTGTTGTTGCTATTCCTCCAAATTGTAAAGTCAGAATTTTATAGAAAAAAATAGATATGGACATATGCAATAAAAAACAGTTACTTTCTTCTGAAATTTCAGTAACAGCTGATAGCACTCGTCCAGCATCTACTTTAGTCTAAAAAATCAATCTATTCAATAGGAAAAGTAAAATTATCACAAACAAGCAAAATAATGAGCATTTGACCTGGCAGAATTTCAAACTACTTTCCTGGCAAAGAAAATTTTGACAAGTAATACTAAAATGAATATGAAATTAGCTCCACTTTAGAAAAACCCTGGTAAACTACTATCTAAACTGATAGGAAACAAACAGATTTAAGTGGAAAAGAGTTTGTATGAATTTACTACAGAAAATAATCCCATAAATACTAATCACTCTACTGAGAAAACAAAATGTGAAACTCATGCCCTGAGTTACACAAAAAACAGTTTTAATTAGCTACCGGGTAAAACAGTTACAAAACTGAATCAAATATAACTCTGGTAACATACTAGGACAGGAAAGTTTAGGAAGAGCACCTGTTTCAAAACACAGAAACAAGGAGCCTCAACTCTTAAGTATATACACATAAGCACAAAAAGAAACAGTATGATAAAGGGAAGAGGTAAAACTTTCAATGATACCGGTACAAAAAAACCAACAGAATAATATTCAAAATCACCATTATGTAAAGGTGTTAAGATTAGGAAATATAAACTGACTGTCATCCCAGGTTTTGTGAAACCCAAACGTTACTATCACCGACTCAACAAAATGGATCACAACCAGTTATGGCTGTAATAATTCCAGTTTGGCAGGGGATAGCTTAACAACCCAGCTACCAAATTTAGTTGAATATTTCTGTAAGAAAACTATATGAGATATTTTTTTAAAATGCCACTAAAAAACATCTCACCTACATATAAAAGGACCCTCTAAATTTTAGATAATTTTAACACTTTAATAATAAATACCACAATACAGTAATATAACTATATATTTTGTTTACTTAATGTCTATTATAAATGTGCATAATTTATGTATTTACAAATATTTGCCTCGATTAAGACCTAGTTTCAATTGCTAATGGTAAATAAAACCAGGATTAAGATGTATCTCATCTGAAACATTCAGCAAAAACAGATTTACTTTTAACCAAATAATTTGGTTAAACAAAACATGAGAAATGCAGAGAGAATACTGAGAACATGTAAGAATAAGTCAGCAGCAAAGAAAAATATTAGTGAAATCATATTTGAGCTATGAAGTCTTAAAATGCCAAGACATATGTAAGATATAAACACTATAGATGTATTATAGATGATGTATCATAGATGATAGAAGCCATCCCTAATTAGACAGTATTAGGAATAATGAAGACACCATTAGGAACAGCTGCCTTGATAGATATTAACAGATAATAAATCCTGATGTTTGTCTTCGATCTCTACCCAGTCATGCCCTAAACACTTCACAATATTAACTTATTTAATCATAATGTCAAAGGTATAACTACTATCACTCCTTATACAGACATACTGAGAACTTACAGTTAGGGTCACAAAAGTAATTCAAAAAAAGGAACATGGGGCCCTCCCTGGTGGTACAGTGGGTTAAGCAACACACTATGAAGCAAGCCGCAGCCACTGCAGCACAAGTTCGATCCCTGCTGCCGGCCAGGGTGGGGACCCACATGGCCCAGCAGACCTCTCCTGCTGTGCCCGCTGCTCCCCTCAGCAGTGTACTTCTGTAGATCTGCCTGTTCTGCTCCCTGCTCTCTGTGGTGAATCCTCTCACCACCCCCCACACCTCTGGCCTGTACCCCAGTGCTTGTATGCATAAATAAATCTTTAAAAAAAAAAAAAAAGGAACATGGACTTAGAAATCAAAGAGATCTCAGGTCAAACCCTACCCTTGAAGCCCTGCAACTTAAACAATTTACTTAACCTCCCAGAGGGAGTCTCAGTTTTCTCACTTGTATATCATCTCACAGATAATTTGTATTTATTACAGGGCCAGAATGGAGCAATTAAAATACCATGAGTATTACTCAAATTTTTAGTGCATAACACCAAGCAAAATTTGGAAGCATGATATTTGGAAGCATGATATTCTACACAATCCTCACAGTCAAGAAACTCATGGTACAGTGAATTACCTAATGACATATTTTCTAGATAACTAGATATGATTTTTATATAACAATAAAAAATTATAGTGAGTGATATTAAAAATGTGCATAATTTGGATTTGGCTGTGTCAAGTGTTGTCAATGGTAGGTAATTTGTTGGATTAAAGACTCCTTTTCCTTGGAGATAATACCATCAGAACAGACTTGAGATTACTTGAAAAAAAGGGACTGCAAAGAAGGAACACTAGGTTAAAAAAGCAGATTTCAGATTTTCACTTTGCAAAGGCCTTCTAAAGCCTGGTTATGGTTCTCAGTTCTAACCCAGGAGACAAAGCAATCTACCATGAGCCACACATACCTTTTGCCAAAGGCACACAAATGGCAAGAAAACCTAGAAGAAAACTGATTTGAAAGAATGTCATTCTTTAAAGAGGAGAGGTTAAAGAGGAGGAAAAGAATAAAAGTTCACTTAATGCTTTCTGCTCAGTTTTGCTCTAGTAAATAGTCTTATTAAAAAAAAAAAAAAAAAGGGGCCTCCCTGGTGCGCAGTGGGTTAATCAACACACTATGAAGCAAACCACAGCCACTGCAGCACAAGTTCGATCCCTGCTGCCAGGGAGGGAACCCACATGGCGCAGCAGACCTCTCCTGCTGTGCCCGCTGCTCCCCTCAGCAGTGTGTTTCAGTCATTCTGCCTGTTCTGCTCCCTGCTCTCTGTGGTGAATCCTCTCACCCCCACACCTCTGGCCTGTACCCCAGTGCTTGTATGCATAAATAAATAAATAAATCTTAAAAAAAAAAAAAAAAGATCAGGGCCTCTCTGGTGGCGCAGCAGGTTGAGCGCGTCACTGTGAAGCGTCCACAGCACAGCAGGGTGAGCTTGAATCCCGGCCAGGGAGGGGACCTACATGGCGCAGCAGACCTCTCCTGCCTTGCCTGCTGCTCTCCTCAGCAGTGTGTTTCAATTGATCTGCCTGTTCTGCTCCCCACTCTGTCTCTGGTGAATCCTCTCACCTGTACCCCAGCTCTTGTATGCATAAATAAATAAATCTTAAAAAAAAAATTCACTGTGCCACTAAAGAGCATCTAAATCTATAACCCGAAAATATTCTGCACTTGACTTAAGAACAGTGGCCTCGGGCCTCCCTGGTGGCGCAGTGGGTTAAGCAACGCATTATGAAGCAAACCGCAGTCACTGCAGCACGAGTTCGATCCCTGCTGCCGGCCAGAGAGGGGA